>JAZGLO010000707.1:0-217500 GCA_036873155.1 Biomphalaria sudanica | reverse complement strand
TATAAACAAGAGTAATTCACTTGTGCTGCCCTTAATTGTGTTAACCGCTTGATAGAATCTCCCTCTATCAAAAACACATTTAGTCCAGCCTCGTGTCCGTCCAACTGTGCATTTCGTTTCCATGGAGACGGTACGGTCATGTTCATAAAAAAACGAGCGACATTTTTTTTTTGAGAGGGGGGGGCTACCATCTTCATTCGAATGAAAGAATTCCGTTCAATATATCATTTGATTTGAACACATCTTTCAGCTCCACTGAGCACACAGGCCAGCGGTTCTCAACCTTTTAAGCTCGGCGACCCCTTTTTACAATTCCTCACACTCAGCATTAGAAGAATAGACAGAAACAATCCATATTTTCGATGCCATTTTTCATAATTCGGAAATCCGAATACAATAGATATACACGTTTTCAAGTTACATGAAGTTACTTCCTTCGGCCAGTCTATATTTATGTATGTCTCTACATATATGTCTATGGCTCCATGATAATCTCTTCACTACAGAATCGAACACAATGGTTACAAAATGTGTTTTTCTTTGTTCCTTTTTTTTTTAAATATCTATTTTAAACAGGAAATAGAGCTTCCTTGCTTTTCAAAACCCAATCATTGGTATCTTCCTTTGGTAATACACTTGTTGTCATTTTAGATTAGATCTAGATCTCTACTACTTAATGTCTTATTAGAAATATAAGATATATCTCTGTATACAATTCAAACCTGGAAATAATGACGAATTAAAGTCTGCTGCTGTTTCAGTCTAACATATTGTCACTCTAAATTAAGTTATGTTAATGTGACTAGACTACTTTGACTTTAGGTTTTACAATGGACCTCATTCACCAATCGTAAACAAACAACATTTAGCCACGTGATAATATTAATAAAACAATGAAAATTACGTATCACGCGACAGGCTTTATGGATTGCGTAATTTGTATAGAAGATATAGAAAACCTCGTTGCAAAATGTTGTTTGTTTACGATTGGTGAAAGAGGTCCATTACAGTGAACTATCAACTAGATCTAGAGAATTTACTAGAATCTAGATCAGGCATGTCAAACTGGGTGTTCGGGGGCGCATGCGGCTCGCGACCACCTTGCATGCGGCCCCCTTGGCCACCTAAATAATTATAAAAATAATGTTAAACTATTACGCTGGAAAACAAGAGATGACA
Source organism: Biomphalaria sudanica (assembly GCA_036873155.1). Lineage (NCBI taxonomy): Eukaryota > Metazoa > Mollusca > Gastropoda > Planorbidae > Biomphalaria > Biomphalaria sudanica. The sequence goes on along the minus strand of JAZGLO010000707.1, from coordinate 216,321 downwards.
AGCTACTTAAATTGAAAAATAGTATTTATTAAACTGAACAACGAGGGTGAGTCTGCAGTGAAAGCAAGCTACATTTTGTCAAACTTCATTGTAAGCCATTGCAAATCAATAAATAAATGTGATTTTATGAAGGAGTGTGTCGTTAGAGCCGAAGTAATTTGTCCAGAAAAGGTGAAAGCATTCAAAGCAAAAGCGTTAACTAGTGACACTGTGGCAGATAGAATAAATGACATGTCAGTCAGGTTGCGTGAACAATTAAAGAACAAAATAGCTGATTTTGAATTATTTTCATTGGCTCTCTCTATTAGTCAACTGATGTAAAGGGTGTAGTACAGTTGGTTATTATCATAAGGATCTGTGACAGGAATTTTGACATACACGAGGAACTACTACAGTTCTGTTCTATGCATAACACCACAACAAGCAAGGATGTTTTTGAGAAATAACTGGAGGTGATATTGCAGTACAATGTATCTTTGGTAAAGCTATCTAGTCTAACAAGGTATGGCGCACCAACCATGAAATGAAATGTTTTTGATGCAAAGTTACTTGCAAAAATAAGAGAGACTGGTGCTAATTTTAAATTTGCTCATTTTCAGTGCATCATTCAAGAAGAAACATTCTGCGCACAGCAGTTACAGTTCCAACATGTCATAAGACCAGTTTCAGTCGCTTCTCAATTTTATTCGTGCCCGTAGTTTTAATGCTCACCAATTTTCAATGTTTCTGGATGACATTGGACTTGAATTTGATTGTGTTCCCTACTACACAGAAGTCCGCTGGCTCTCATGACATATAATGTTGAAGAGATTGTTTGCACTGCGTGAGGAAATCGTATTGCTTCTGAACATGAAAGTTGAACCTGTTGAACATTTTCAAACTGACGAATGGGTTCAGGATTTGGCATTAGCAGTTGATCCCTATGGTCACCTGCAAGACTTGAATTTGAAATTTCAAAGTAAAGACAAAATTGTCACGACTGCGTGTAATCATGTGAAATGCTTACAAGCAAAATTAGGACTGTAAATAAATCAAATATGAAGAGAAAATCTTGTTCACTTCTCAACGTGTCAGGAGCTAAAAAGATTAAATACGGCTACAACATTTGATAAATATGTCTTACACCTGGAATCGTTAGTAGATGCTTTCAATGACCGTTTTCGTGACTTCGTTCCGTACGAGCAAGAATTTTCGTTGTTAGTATCTCCATTCTCATTTGATTCTAAATATGCTGCTGGAAATGTGCAACTAGAGCTGATAGAATAGCAGATTCTTAGTTGAAATCGAAGTATGTTGAAATGGCTGTGCCAAAATTGTAGTTATTTACCCCGAAAGCTATGTTGAATTGCGGAAATTAGCAGCCAGAATTCTAGCTATGTTTGCATGCACTGGTCTCTATGAGCAGTTCTTTTCCATAATAAAAGCTACAAAAACACCTAACCGTTCGAGATTATCTGATCAAAATGTGTCATCTGTGATGAAAGCGTCAGTGGCAAACTAATTTCAGCCTGACATTAATATAATGGTATCCCAGAAAAGATGTCAAGCATCCGGACAAAGAAAATAATGCGTAATCAAAGTATTTTTTAATTAGCCAATAGTACTACTAATTTAGCAAGGGACAGGTATGTCATTAATTATTGTATTCTATTGTATTATTTCTAATTGTATTATTTCTAATTTACAAAAAAAAACCAACTAGTAGGTTGTTTTGCAACTGATTTTTTTCGCTGCGGCCCCTCAGGTCATAGTTAGTTTTCTATGTGGCCCATAAACCTTGACATGCCTGATCTAGATCTAAATCAACACCTTGAACAATTGTCACTATGAATGAAAACTCCTCAGTGTCTATAAATGAAACGCTGCTGCAACCCTCCCAGATACTATATGTATATGTCATCGCAAATATCTCTCTCTAAGTCTACCTGGAGCGCGGTGGCTAAGTGATTAAGCGCTTGGCTTCCTGGTGTCCTGGGTTCGAATCTAGGCGAAGACTTGGATTTTGAAATTCGGGATTTTCAGGGCACCCCTGAGTCCACTCAACTCTAATGGAACCTGACTTAATTTGGGGAAAGTAAAGGCGGTTGGTCGTTGTGCTGGCCACATGACACCCTGCTTGTTAACCGATGGCCAAAGAAACAGATGACCTTAACATCATCTGCCCTATAGGAAATGTACATGATAGCGTGATTTGGTATTTATTACACTCAATAGACAAAATCAACTTGAGATGAAATGGAATAAATGTAATACACTTTAGTCATAATATAAAATGGTATTTTGAACAAAATCTAACTCACAACAAAAACACGTCTTTCGCTATGGCAATCTGGAGTCGTCTACTTCCGGAGGAATTCCAGCGTGGCGCCTCGGTGGAAACCTCAGTGGTAAAACTAGATAGGCTAAGTACGAGTAGCGAACCAGGCATTGGGATGGAAAGAACGCCCGGAACCCAGTCCAAAAAAGTCCGCCACGCCTTTCCACAAGTGGGCCGTCAACAGTATCCGGTTAATTGGAGTGGCGGTCCTTTCACGGAACAGTGGTGGTCACAGTATAGGAATATGAAACAAGCTCCCCGCAGTTAGCACTGTTCTCGGCCACTTATAGCGAGTGGGGCCTAGGAACGGGGACGGTGCGCTGTGTACGCGGCACGGCCCGGTCTGGCCCATTCAACCGATATGACCGTCTACCGTTGGGAGCCCTCAGACAGGACAGGGGTGAAGAACCCCATGTCCAGGCCTGGTGGTTGGATAAAAGCCTTTCTAACCTCCAACGGGATAATGGCATCTACGGCGCCGACGCCCTTCTGGACTTCACTGAAGGAGTCGTCTACCTAGTACTGAAGACGACAGTGCCGCTTATCTTGCATCATTCTCACTGCATAGCCGCCAACCAATTCTTAACTTCCTCACACCGTCACCAAAGAAGCACACAGACACACACACACACTCCACGACACCCATCATCACACTCTTGAATACGGGCCCACGAGTACATCGTTAGTACACCTTGGGGGGCGGGGGGGGGGTGGTTTTTTTTTGTTTCGGAAGATGTTTTACGTACCCGTTGTTTCTTGTGTGTTTGTTTTTAATCCACTCCGTAAAAATGCGTTCACCATGAACTCCCTGGTGTGGATGTTTCCTATCAAAGTTAATGAAGTTAATAACAATGAATAATACCATTGGCGTGTATCTGTTTGACTCTACTCTGACTGTCTCATAGTCCCTGGGGGTAAAATGTTTTCACTTCAATTTTTTTTTTCTTTCTTTTTTTTTTTTCTCTCCTTCCCCCCCCCCCCCCCCCACTTCAAGCAGACAAACTCCATTCCTGGTCCGAGCTGCTATAAAGAGTGTTGGCTTTAATTAGAGTTGGCAAGTGTGTTCATATAGTCTATTTGTCTCGGCCCTCCCCCCCCCCCCAGCCACCCGAGCGGATGGGAGAAGTGGTCGATTTCCTAGCCCCCCCCCCCTTTTTTTTTTCCACCTTTTTTTTTCCCTCTTTCTCGGGAATGTTGTTTTTTACTTTTGTTCGTTGTTGTTGGTTGTCTGACGTCACCAAACATTGTAGCAGTAGAGAAACAGATAGTGTAAAGTGTTCAGATATTGTAAAGTGTTATACTCTTGTAAAGTGTTCAGATATTGTAAAGTGTTATATTCTTGTAAAGTGTTCAGATATTGTAAAGTGTTATAATCTTGTAAAGTGTTTAGATATTGTAAAGTGTTATAATCTTGTAAAGTGTTTAGATATTGTAAAGTGTTATAATCTTGTAAAGTGTTCAGATATTGTAAAGTGTTATAATCTTGTAAAGTGTTCAGATATTGTAAAGTGTTATAATCTTGTAAAATGTTCAGATATTGTAAAGTGTTATAATCTTGTAAAGTGTTCAGATATTGTAAAGTGTTATAATCTTGTAAAGCGTCCATATATTGTAAAGTGTTATAATCTTGTAAAGTGTTCAGATATTGTAAAGCTTTCAGATACTGTAAAATGATCAGATATTGTAAAATGGCCAGATATTGTAAAGCGTCCATATATTGTAAAGTGTTATAATCTTGTAAAATGTTCAGATATTGTAAAGCGTCCAGATATTTTAAAGTGGTCAGATATAGTAAAGCGTTCAGATAGTGTCAAGTGTTTTAATGCTGTAAAGTGTCGTGATGGGTGTCTCTCGGCGGCCTGATAAATACACATGAGCAGTATCCACTTATTCCTCAAAAGAGTGTCGGATTTGATAAAATGTTGTCTTTTCACGCCATGATTTGAGACCAGTGATTCTGTGGCATTTTAGGTCTCGAAAGATACAATGCTTCCTTTGCAACTTCTTGTGTGACTAAAGAAGCCAATCCTTGATACACAGCTGTGGTCACAGGTTGGGCATTTGTAATCACCGGGCGACGTTGCACTTTCACCCTTCTTTCAGTTACTGTTGTATCTGCAATCCAGGACCTTTGCTTGTTCTCCACGTGGATCTATCCAGTGGCGAATTATTTGTTTATTAACAAACATGTTTTTGCATTATGACCTTGTCCCATGGTACACTTTTGTTCAATGTCTGTGCTACGTTAAAAGTTGTAAACCTAATTGGAACGATTTCACGTAAACCTAAAATGAAAGGCTAATTGTCAAAAGTGTTCTGCTGATTAAGATCCAGATGTTGGCATGTCTTGGCATAGTTCTTCTCCTTTCTGTGTGTGTATCAGCATTCTGTGTGTATATCTGCATTCTGTGTGTATATCAGCATTCTGTGTGTATCAGCATTCTATGCGTATATCTGCATTCTGTGTGTATCAGCATTCTATGCGTATATCTGCATTCTGTGTGTATCAGCATTCTATGCGTATATCTGCATTCTGTGTGTATCAGCATTCTATGCGTATATCTGCATTCTGTGTGTATCAGCATTCTATGCGTATATCTGCATTCTGTGTGTATATCTGCATTCTGTGTGTATCAGCATTCTATGCGTATATCTGCATTCTGTGTGTATATCTGCATTCTGTGTGTATCAGCATTCTGTGTGTATCAGCATTCTGTGTGTATCTACATTCTGTGTGTATATCTGCATTCTGTGTGTATCTAAATTCTGTGTGTATCTGCTTTCTGTGTGTATATGCATTCTGTGTGTATCTACATTCTGTGTATATCTGCAATCTGTGTGTATCTGCTTTCTGTTTGTATCTACATTCTGTGTGTATCTGCAATCTGTGTGTATCTGCTTTCTGTTTTGTATCTTCATTCTGTGTGTATCTGCAATCTGTGTGTATCTGCATTCTGTTTATATATGCATTCTGTGTGTATTGATTCTACCCAGTGTAGTTCGTAATCATTGGAAGAAGAGAATAGCCTTACGTGAAAATGGGAGATAAGTGACCAATTCGTTTATGATGTCTGATAGTAGCCTTCCCTTCCTCCCCCGTACTTCCATCACAGTGGGTGTATAGTTGTGTCATGGGTTTAGTAAGTACATTGTATGTATTCATAACGTTAATAAATTGAAGTTGTACTTTTGGTCTTTCTCGCATGTGCACAGTATCGACATGGTATCGATACCTTGTGCGTATTGAGTAGCAGACAAGGCATTGCTCTTGTGTTTCTTGACCCCGTAATACTCGATTTCGTTGAAGCCCTCGGTAAGCGCTCGTAAACTCACGTGAGAGATTGTGGTGCGCGCGTGAGAGTAGGAATGGGGGGAGAGATACTTGACAAGATTTGAACGCCGCAACACTGCCGTGTGTTGATTAGGGAGCAGTGTAACACGTCTTTATGTACATAACATATGTGTGTGTATGTGTACATACTGTCCCCCGTGTCGTTTACACCACTAGACAAACACGCTCTCTACTTTTGCCTCTTTGAAGCATATGTCTCTTGAAGTATTGCATGATAGGCTTTTTGTGACGAAACTCTTCAGCTTTTGGTTACACGAAAGTGTTATGTTATGTGTAGCTTCAGTTTATTTCGTATTGTTGGATTCAGGATGTCTCTTTGATTCCAGGACTAATTAGTGCGTTGAACTGTGGGATCTGTTAGAACATAAATATTGGACACAAACTGTTGACGACTTCATTCCTGCTGACCTACTTTATAGGATGAGCTAACTCGAGCGACTTTGTTACATAGTTGAGTTACATTGTTACATAGCTGAGTTACATTGTTACATAGATGAGTTACATTGTTACATAGATGAGTTACTTTGTTACGTAGTTGAGTTACTTTGTTACATAGTTGAGTTACTTTGTTACACAGTTGAGTTACATTGTTACATAGCTGAGTTACTTTGTTGCACAGTTGAGTTACATTGTTACATAGCTGAGTTATATTGTTACATAGCTGAGTTACTTTGTTACACAGTTGAGTTACTTTGTTACGTAGTTGAATTACTTTGTTACATAGTTGAATTACTTTGTTACACAGTTGAATTACTTTGTTACATAGTTGAATTACTTTGTTACACAGTTGAATTACTTTGTTACACAGTTGAATTACTTTGTTTCATAGTTGAATTACTTTGTTACATAGTTGAAGCGAATGTTTATTATAATTGTGACAATTTCCTTCACTGGATGGAGTATAGTGCTGTAACTAGATTTAAGTGACAATGTCCACCTTTAGAAGAAGTTCCACAAGACTTCAATAGTTGGTTGATACCCATACAGTGAGTAATGTTAAGTTGATTGTACTGTTAATTGAATTATAATAGTTTTAAAAAAATTTTCGCTGTTTAGTTTAAGGTTAACATTTTTATCATTTATAGGACAACGTAATTTTTGTATCTACCACTCCAGTGGGCAGTAATAAGCATCGGAAAATAATTGCATATTTACATTACAGATAGAAAATGCAAAGTGAAAAGTTTGTGGTTTGGAAATGTGTGTTTTTTTGTTTGTTTGTTTTTGTGCTTGTGGGACATTTTTTATCCATGTCATTTTTTAAAAACTAATGAAATTTTTATGGAATTTCTTTTTCTGGGCTAAACAATTTTATGTTAACAAGGGAGTTGTTATGTTTTTAGACTTAATTTGAGAAACTAAAATAATTTCATATCCCCATGTTCTTGTATTGTATGTCCAGCGGCTGTATGACCAGTTATTGTATCCCCGTATCATATGTCCAGCAAATGTATGACTAATGACCACTTATCGTATCCCCATATCGTGTGTCCAGCGACTGTATGACCAGTTCTCGTATCCCTGTATCATGTGTCCAACGACTGACCAGTTCTCGTATCCCTGTATCATGTGTTCAGCGACTGACCAGCTCTCGTATCCTCGTATCGTATGTCCAACGACTGTATGAACAGTTCACGTATCCCCGTATCATGTGTCCAGCGACTGACCAGTTCTGGTATCCTCGTATCGTGTGTCCAACGACTGTATGACCAGTTATCGTATACTCGTATCGTATGTCCAACGACTGACCAGTTCTCGTATACTCGTATCGTATGTCCAGCGACTGACCAGCTCTCGTATCCTCGTATCGTATGTCCAACGACTGTATGAACAGTTCACGTATCCCCGTATCATGTGTCCAGCGACTGACCAGTTCTGGTATCCTCGTATCGTGTGTCCAACGACTGTATGACCAGTTATCGTATACTCGTATCGTATATCCAACGACTGACCAGTTCTCGTATACTCGTATCGTATGTCCAGCGACTGACCAGTTCTCGTATCCCCGTATCGTATGTCCAACGACTGTGCGCTGTCCCTTAATGTCTGCTATTAGATCTATTAGATACAAAACTTTTGTGATGAATTAAGACTTTAGTTATTCTGGGTTTTGCTTAAACACCACTTTGAACTAGTTTTAAACATTGACTTTTCACACTCATGACATTGTCCGGGGGGGGGGGGGACTCAGGCGGAGCTAATATTGTTATGGCTATAAATAGCAACACTTAACGACTGGCTAAATCGATTAGGTTTTAAATGTCATCACGCACTGTGTGTCTATGTGCCAGTGTGTGTGTGTTTGAGGCCAAAAGAACTTCCAGACCGTATCTAATCACTATGATAAGTTGCCAGTCAATCAACGCACACACACCATCACACACCAACACACACTTCACACCACTGAGACAGCCAAGCTAGATTGACTTATCCGAGTGATACAATTACATTATTGTTGCCTCTTTCTTTCACTGTTGAACTTGGTCGAGGGACAAAGCACTTGCCTCTCAAACCAGTAGATCAAGCTTTTAAAGTTGTTGGCGTCTTTTCTGGATTTCTCACTATGCTGAAACTAAGTCTTTGATGGCTGCCCTGTGAAAACAAAAATACACACCGTTCCATTAAATGAGATCAGTGACGTCCGCCCGGTCGTAATACAAAAGGGAACAGACGTGAGTGTCCTTTGCTGATCTGGAATGAAGCGTAGATTTTTGTTTTGAGCCAGGTTAACTGACCACTAGTCCAGAGCACATGGTGGAGGGGTGGGTGAGAAATTGTTGACCAAATAAATTATTGTACTTTATAGGAAAAAAAACATCAACAATAGTTCGTATTGACCTCATACCTTCTCGCTCCCAAAACGACTGCGTATCAGTTACCACCACGAATCTGACATGTATTATTATCACTATTGCTTTGCTTTGGACAATATTTCACACATATGCCCAGCGCCCCTCTGGTTTATCTCTTTTTTGTGGACATGTGGTGGGAGGGTGGGGGGGGGGGGGGGTATCTGGGAGAAGATGTCCGTGCTGGGCGCTCAACAAAACACAACTCACCCCCCTAGCCAAGTTTCACTTAATTAATAGCTGCTTTGTTTCGGCCTTCGATAGCCAAACAATTTATACCACTCAGCCACACGGGGCTAAAATAGAGCACTATAAGCCGTAGATCTTAGTGCTGCCCCCTTGTTCTCTATGTACTTTGTATGTATTCTTCCACCACTCAATATTTTCATTAGAAGGACTTTATCACTAGAGAAGCGTGGTGCTATTTTAGTATCACATACAGTTCATATCTTTTATTGGTATATCCAGGGCCGGATTTAAGGAAGGGCAGGCTGAGCTACTTCACTGCCCTGGGGAATCCACAAGAAAGGGGCCTCCTAAAAACAGATCAAATGTATCCGATTTTCAACGGGTCAGAAACTTGTGGGGTCTGTTGTTTTTTTTTTGTTGTTTTGTTTTTTATTTGTTTTGTTTTTTTGTTTGTTTGTTTTTTATGGTTGTTTTTTTTTTTTTTCATTTTCACGGCTTGCAAAAATGCGGTCGTTAAGAAGTGTACGCTTGTAGCATGCACGGAATAAATAAATACAGCCCGGGATTTACGACATTGCGTCTACCAAAGGCCTTACCCTCCACAAAATAAAAAAATATACACTTTTTTAATCTGAATCTCATTTTCCTTTTGAAAAAAAATATTTAAAATGCATATTTTAGTTTAAAAAGTGTATATTTTTGAGTTTGTGGCGGCCCCTGCAGGATTTTTTAGGAGCCCCCTACATTTACTTTCAAAATATTTAATAAAGATGCACTTATGAATAAAAATGGTTAAATCCGGCTCTGAGTATGTCTGCTTTTCAAGCTACTGAATCGTTAAACAAAAGTCCTAGACTTGAACTTTCCACAGCTGTTTGAGTCTGATCTAGTGTTCTTCTTTAAATCCGATGCCGGGTTTAAATAGAAAGAGACCACGTGACCGAGATTTGCGTCCATCTCCTTTTTTTTTTCTCACACACACCGAGGCTCACAAACACACACACACGCGCACACGTCCAGGATGCGCTAGTCATTAAAGACATTTTCTGGGACACTTTTCAAAGTACGTCATTGTGGAGAGAGAAGGAGGGGGAAAAAAACGCTTGAGGATTTCGATGCTTTTAAAGATATTGAAAGCAATCGATTAGCAAGCATGAAAATGTGAAATGATTTTTACGTCCAGCAATCATCAAACTTGTGAGGAGACGGGGGAATACATACTATATTTATAATAGAGGGGGGGGGGGCTGTTTGTATGTAAATATGTTTGTAAGTAAAGTAAAAGTTAAAAACGACCTTGTGATCTATGGGGCAGGTGATGTGTGCATGTATGTAAATATGTTTATAAAAGTTCCCTGTTCAGACTTTGCAGATGATGTAAAGTTCATCCGTTTCTGTGGCCTACGGTTAACGAGGGTGTCATGTGGCGAGCCCATACGACCAACCGTCTTTAATTTTTTCCTCAAGTAATGTCAGGTACCCATTAGAGCTGGGTGGACTCATAGAGTCGCCCAAAGATCCCAAAATTAAAAATACCAGGATTCGAATCCGGAATCCCCGGTTCGAAAGCCAATCGCTTTACCGCTCGGCCACCGGCTGTTTATATTATGTCATTATTTGTTGTGAAATGTACTTGAAAGGATGTGACGTAATAAAAGTGATAGTTTTCAATGTCTACTTTTATCGACACGAAGTCTCTCTCTTAATTAAGTCTTTTGCCTAATTGTCTACAAAAATGCATTTCTCATTTATCTTTAGTAACAAAACAGTTCATTTATCTTTAGTAACAAAACAGTTCATTTATCTTTAGTAACAAAACAGTTCATTTATCTTTAGTAACAAAACAGTTCATTTATCTTTAGTAACAAAACAGTTCATTTATCTTTAGTAACAAAACAGTTCATTTATCTTTAGTAACAAAACAGTTCATTTATCTTTAGTAACAAAACAGTTCATTTATCTTTAGTAACAAAACAGTTCATTTATCTTTAGTAACAAAACAGTTCATTTATCTTTAGTAACAAAACAGTTCATTTATCTTTAGTAACAAAACAGTTCATTTATCTTTAGTAACAAAACTGTTCATTTATCTTTAGTAACAAAACAGTTCATTTATCTTTAGTAACAAAACAGTTCATTTATCTTTAGTAACAAAACAGTTCATTTATCTTTAGTAACAAAACAGTTCATTTATCTTTAGTAACAAAACAGTTTGCTCTATAAATTTACTAAAGATGTGTTGGTGTTGGTGGTGTTGGTGGTGGTGGTGGTGGTTTTAAAAAAAAGCGGGGGGGGGAGGAGAAGCAATGGATTCAGATCTATGACAAGAGAGTGAATTGATAAATACGAGAAAAAGAGGATTAAATTTTGACAAAGACTCGAACTCCTGTTTTCGTTCGACTGTCCTGGCGTTAACCACTCCAGAAGTGCAGTCTGTTTATCTTTTGTTTTTGTTTTTGCTGGTTATCCTTGTGTGTCCAGGTTCGCGTGACATCTCCCTACGCCTGTCTAATTACTTAGATAAGGATGTCAGTGAGTAGATTGCCAGTATCAGTGTGTTGTGTGTGTGGCCGCGTGTCTGTTTAGTTCCAGGGCTTCCATTTGTCTGACGCTGTGGACGTGTTCTGCTATCTGTTGATGACGTGTGTCACGTGATATCGCTAGTCGTCTTATAAGCTGTGACCTTGCGCCTAGAGAGTGTTTGGCGACACTTCGATATAGACAAAGGCGGCATTTAGGGGTGGTGGCAGGTGTGGCTACCACCCCAGGCCCCCGCGATAAAAGAAATCCTAACTAACGTCACCGACAGCCATTCGTTGGCCTGATGTGACACTTGCCCAGGGCCCCTCGCACTGTTAAGCCCGACTCTGCCTCGAATCAGAATACTGATTTCTTGTCGGGATCTTTTTGTTGAACTAGATTTTTTTTTTCTTGTTAGTTCTGTTCTTTGGTCATTAGAAGTGTTTACGATGGGATCGTGTGGTCATGACAGTGTTGTAACAAAACAATACGTATGGAAGATTCTAATATCGTCTTAGTTTGAACGAACTAATGTAAACATCTTCTTGCTGCGCAATGTTCTAGAAATACACCAGTGACAAACCAAACAAGTTTATTTTCTTGACCTTGACGCGTACATTACGTGACTAGTAGAATCAAAGTATTATTAAAGATTGGTGCCAAACCTTGAAACATGATGTCACATTTAAATTTTTGTCAAGAAAGTATTGTTTCTTTTAATGATGTTCTGATTCAGTGGCGTAGCTAGGAATTTGGAGGCCCGGGGGCTTGACCTCGGCCCTTACTTTTTGACATTCGACATCATGATGAGATAATGGTGTAATATTTAATGCAAAAACAAATTTCGGACACTCATTTGGCCCTTAAGCATGGAGATTTTCAAATTTGGACCCCACTTCTCCCACCCTAGCTACGCCACTGGTCTGATCTTTTCTAAAAGGAATAGGTAAAAAAAAAAGCGCAGACGACGTAAGGGTGAATAAAAAATCAATCCCTGGCAGACACCCACTTCGTCAACGTCACATGTAGCTAATGATGTAGGTTAGTTTTAGGTCGGGATTTATGTAAACTTTCTTTACTATTGGGACTCGAAGACAATGTGATTTTCTTAGCGTATTTTGCTCTTGCGTACAGAGTCTTACCCTCTCAGCAACGAACGAAGGCAACGCCTCTGAACTCTACAGATCTAAGTTAACCTTTGACCTCTCATTTCTTGTAATAGATTTGACATTCCAGATCAGACATGATCCTAGTCTTTAAGCAAGCACCCTCCCTTCCTCTCTCTCTCTCACCCCACCCCTACCTCCCCAATAATCAAATGGCCAGACGATGACACGAGATAATGATAAAACTCGTCAAGTGGAGGGGGAAAGGTGGAGGGCAGCATATTGATTCTGAACACCGATGGACAAAACTAAGAGTGTGTATCGATCTAGAAGAATCTGAAGACGTGGCGTAGGGTACATAGATAAGGGGAGTTCATAGATGGGGAGTGTGTGGGGGTGGGGGGGGACTAGGGTCCTGGTCACAATTTCTACTATTCGTGTCACGACCATACTTCAGCTGGCAGGGTGGACTTTTCAATATTTGACGTTTCTTTTCTTGTAGTTTTAAAGAGGGAGAGAACTCTCTTGTATAGGAATCACGTCTGAAACATGTCTTGGAGGTTTGAAGTCTGCTTGAGGCTGGCATAGAACATCAAAAGTTACATAGGCGTAAATGTTGGGTTTAACTCCAAGTTCCATAGGCGTAAATGTTGGCTTAACTCAAAGCTACATGGGCGTATATGTTGGGTTAACTCAAAGTTACATAGGCGTAAATGTTGGCTTAACTCAAAGCTTCATGGGTGAAATGTTGGTTTAACTCAAAGCTACATGGTTGTAAATGTTTGGTTAACTCAAAGCTACATGGGCGTATATATTTGGTGAACTCAAAGCTACATGGGCGTAAATGTTGGGTTAACTCAAAGCTACATGGGTTAAATGTTGGTTTAACTCAAAGCTACATGGACGTATATATTTGGTGAACTCAAAGCTACATGGGCGTAAAAGTTGGGTTAACTCAAAGCTACATGGGCGTATATCTGTATTGTGTCTATATCATAAGGTAGGTTTCCACGGTACATAGTCGTATATGTTGTGTTAACTCCAAGTTACGTCGGCTTATATGTAGGGTTAACTCCAAGTTACATAGGCGTATATATAGGGTTACCTCCAAGTTACATGTAGCGTTATTGACCAATATGTGTGTGTGTTTTGGCGGGTATTGTTGGTTGGTCGTGTGGTATTTTCTTCGAAGTAGTATCGCGATTGTCCCGAGCTCAAATCTTACTTTTTGAGTTCAAAATCTTACTTTTTTTAGTTAAAAATCTTACTTTTTTTAGTTAAAAATCTTACTTTTTTTTTAGCTCAACATCTTACTTCTTAGAGTTCAAAATCTTAATTTTTTGAGTTCAAAATCAATTTTTTTTAGTTCAAAATCAATTTTTTGAGTTCAAAATCTTACTTTTTTTAGTACAAAATCTTACTGCTTCGATTTCTTTCGGCGCTGCAGGACATATGAGCTGAGTCTCATCCCAGAAAGAATATCAGAAATAAGTAAAACAAAACTATTAGATCTAAGAATTTATTTATATTCTAATCTATGTTTAAGTTTAAATCATGGGTGGGGGGGGGGGGGGGGGAGCGGGAACAAATGAGCTGATTGATCGATTGCACAATGAAATACACATTTTACAAATGCTGTTTGTTGTTTATTTTACATGTTTCGTATGTTCCTTCAGAGTTTAAGATAGTTTACTTCCTAGTCCAAACCTCCCGCAAGACGACGGGGGATGGGAGCCGGCAAGGTTTGAACCCGGGACCATCGATAAATCTAAACGACAGTTCAGCGCGCAAACCGCACTACCAGGCAGCCATTCTACAGGTTTGCCTTGAAATGTAGGCCTACATGTTGACACACAGACACACACATGTGCATATAGGCATATGTGCATATTTATATTGTTTGATTTATGTTTAAGTTTGTTTATGTCTTAGTTTTCATTGACCTTTGAAATGAGTTAAATTTTTTTCAAACCTTTAGGCCCTCCTCCAGTCACATGACGTTGTGGCCCATGAAGTGTATAGTGAAGACACCGCCCACCACGCTTCTCCAGGCTCCTCCCACCATTCCTCAGTCCCCGCCCACAACTACGTCAATGGCAGCATGAGTGGACAAGGAAACGGCGACGTGGACGGCGCCGGACACAGGAACGACAACGCGGAGGGCGTGATGCGTGTCCGGCTTGTCCAGTTTCAGAAGAATACCGACGAGCCAATGGTAAGAAAAGTCTTTGTAACGGCCATGCGAGGTGACGTGTTCCTCCTTGGAATTTTTTAATTTACGATTGTGTCTAACTGTAATCCCTTCAACGCACACAACCGAGACCAATATAAGGCCTGAACACTGACTTGCGACATCGCCAACTGTGGGCAGTTTAGACCAATAGCTTGTTGCCACGTGACAGGTGGTGAGGTTGGACTTGTGACGTTGCAGAAAACTACCACAGTTGGCGACGTCACAAGTCAGTGTTTAGGCCTATATCGATTGGTCTTGATACAACCCAAGCTTTATGAAATAATATTAGTGCATTATCACTGGATTCTAGTTACTCTGAAACCTTTTTTTTCTTCACAATATTAAACTATTTTCTCATTTCTCTGGACAAATCCACAATTGGTAACATTACCCAGTTAAAGCCTATCCATTGGTGCTTTCCTATGCTGCCAACATTTCACTTTTTCAGCCCTAGTCTTTCTTAATATTCCCTTCTTTCTGTTCTTTCTCCTTGATAAAAAAAAGTCCTGCATTAGCAGTTCACGAGCTATGGGGTAATCATTCAAATAGAAAATTCACAATGTGGTATTGTGTCTATATTATAAGTTAGGTTTTGTGTGTTGTGTTCGGATTCGTGAACATTACCTGTTCGGTTATAGAGGTATCTTTAGCAAAGAAATGTGTACACTGCCCAGGTGACTTGATACTCTGTCCCAAAGTATTGACATTCTTCGCTAAACTGATATGTGTATCGAAGCACTGCTCAGATGAATTGATGCACAGCATAGATTAATTGATGCACCGCATAGATTAATCGATGCACCGCACAGATAAATTTATGCACTGCATAGATGATTTGATGCACCGCCTAGATGAATCGATGCACAACACAGATAAATCGATACACCGCCCAGATGAATTGATGCACTGCCCAGATTATTTGCATTGCACAGATGAATTGATGCACCGCATAGATGAATCGATGCACAACACAGATAAATCGATACACCGCCCAGATGAATTGATGCACTGCCCAGATTAATTGCATTGCACAGATGATTTGATGCACCGCCTAGATGAATCGATGCACAACACAGATAAATCGATACACCGCCCAGATGAATTGATGCACTGCCCAGATTAATTGCATTGCACAGATGAATTGATGCACTGCCCTTATGAATTGATGCACTACACAGATGAATTGATGCACTGCACAGATGTTTGTAAAATGTTTGACATGTATCTGGGTGTTTCATCAGAGTTGAAGATAATTTAATTCCTGGTCCAAATCTCCCGCAGGTCGACGGGGGATGGGAGCAGGCTGAGTTTGAACCCGAGACCATTGATAAGTCCGAACGACAGCACAACGCGCAAACCGCACTACCAGGCAGCAATCCTGAGTATTGGTACACTTCCCAAATGTATTGATGTACTGCCCAGATGTATTAAAGTACTGCCTATTTGTAGCCTATTGATGCACTTCCCAGATGCAATGATGCAATCTCTATAACTAAATAAATACACCGCCTACTCTACTGATATTCAACAAATAGAAATGGAAACATTATCCATATGTAGGCTATATAATGCTACAATGCCTTTATGATACATTGCCTATATAATGATACAATGCCTTTATGATACGTTGCCCAGATTTATTGACGTATTGCTTCGATACATTTTCAGTCCATCTACTTTACATCCGGCTTATATCAAAATGGGGTCACATTTTTATACTGTATATCACTACACAACAGTAGCCTATGTTGTTGGTTTCTTAAAAAGTTGAGTCTGTAACAAAATGGAAACCATTACACAAATAATCGTCTGCTGAAACTGGCCAAAAAAACACAGTGCGTTGTCTATTAACGCGTATTTCTTCTTCTATTTGTGCTCCCTCCTGGCCATATATCTGACAATTCAGACTACGACTTCCGTTCCGTTATGCCACTTTGGTACAGCCGTTCTTGTTATTGAACTCACCAGTTGTTGTTTAATGTCGGCTAGATGCCAGAGACATTCCACGGATAAATAAAACTCTTTTTATTTGACAACAGCGACGTCTAATGTCTATCGAAAAAAAAAAAAGAAATTCTCTATTGGGTTTTCCTGACATGGTTTATTTCAAGAGCCTCCCTATTGCGTTACGATATTTGTCTAGCTTTGTTCTCTTGCAAACAAGGGAGGGGGGATACAAGACAGGACAAAAGAAATACAAAGCATAGATAAACATTTATTATCATTTAGAACAGTGCCTGAATAGTTGTTCCACGAACTACTAGAATAATTAACTAGTAGGCCATCACGGGAATTATTTTCTCTAAAAATAATAAGCGAAGTGTTCCTCTAAAATCTAAATGCTCAGAATGTGCGAAGTGTTCCGTTAATGAAAATGTTTTGGAACCACTGAGTTTGAATATAGCAGTGCGAGTTATTGCTTTGACTTCTTTATATTCATTACTTTGTTTTGGTTCTGGTATCATATAATGCAGGGTGGGCAAACTACATCCCGCGTCCGGTCTTAGATGGATAGGGGGTCGCCCGTCACTTCCAATATTTATAAAGCTTTAATCAACTGGTCAAAAGTGTGTACACTTTATTTCTCTCACGCTCATTCTCAGATCAAGTTGAAACTTTGCACAATTATTCATTGGTATAGTGAATACACGAATCAATAAAAATAATTACCAATTTATCAATTAATTTCTGGTAAATAATTTATTTTTATTTAATTTATTATACTTCGCTTTAATCAGTCTCTTGGACCATTGGAGCATCCCACATGATCTGTCAAACATCTCTCTCCATTCTTGTCTTTTTCCAGAATTAGTGTTTTCCATAGACTGACTCGTCCATTTTTTTTAAGGTATTCATAAAATCGCTTCCTCTATCATCCTCTCCTTTTCCCTGGTACTGTTCCCTGCAGGAAAGTCTTTTTGAGCCCTGATTATATCGCCGTGCTGCCTTTACTTGAACTTTTGACAGTGGTCAGAAAGTCAACAAAGGGTCCTATAGCCATTGTGATCCTATTTCGGATACTCATTTGAGAACCTCTGAATAAATATTTCACGGTATTGTTTACAGTAAATATTTGTATGGATGTTGTTTAATGTGTGTGTGTGTTTATCTTCAGGGCATTACATTAAAAGTCAACGAAGAGGGCCAGTGTTTTGTGGCCAGGATTATGCATGGCGGAATGATACACCGGCAAGGTGAGTACTTGCAGAGAGAAAGAATAGGCTGAAATGTGTGCAGAGAACTATTTGTGACTAAGTGTACGGATTACTTAATGATTAAGTGTATGAACCTACTAAGGATTAAGTGTATGAACCAACATAGTGATTAATTATATGAACCTAGATAGTAATTAAGTAAATGAACCTAATAGTGATTAAGTGTAGGCTTTGAACCTACATAGTTATTAAGTTTATGAACCTACCAAATGATCAAGTGTATGAACCTTCACAATGATTAAGTGTATGAACCTACTAGGGATTAAGTGTTAGAGTCTTCATAGTAATTAAGTGTATGAACCTACATATAGATTAAGTGCATAGACCTACTAGTGATTAATTGTATAGACCTACCTAACTAGTGATTAAGGGTATAACTATATTAGTAATTAAGTGTATGAGCCTACTAGTAAGTTGTTGATGAGGTTGTCCTTGAGTTGTAATTCCAAGCAGCTACTCCAACTAAATCTTGTACGCATCAGGCTTAATTGACGTCCTCCAAAACTGCTCTCTTTGCCAATAGGCCCGTACAAGACACTGGCCCCAAAACACCCCGATAGAAAGAAAACTCTATGCAGAGCTTCCTGATTTGGAAACCACTGCGCAGTTCATCTCATGTATTGGTCTAGTCATCTGAACGCTCCAACATAACAATGAGAACGAAGAAGAAGGCTTAATGGATACATAACTCTTGCATAAAGCTTGAAAACCTCTCTAACGAAGTAAACTAAACTTGGAGTGACAACTATTTCAATGTATTGGATGTAGGCACACAATTGGAACAACACGTGAAACTATTTAAAAATAGATTTATTTCAAAAACTAAAATCGACACACGCCCTACTGTCTCTCTGTCTCCAACTTGAACTGTCCTTTACCCAGACGTTCTCCCCTGTTTACAACAAAGATTATGTCCTCTCTCTGTCTGTATGGCCAAAAGTTTGCACACGTTATTTCTCCCACACCCAATCTCGGATCAAGTTGAAATTTTGCACAATCATTTCTTTTCCCTGACAGCGCAAAAATAAGTCAATAAAAAAATAACTAATTAGTTAGTAAAATGTTGGCAATTAATTATTTTGTTTGGTATCTCGAAAAAGGGAAAGAAATTGTGCTTGGCTAAAGTAGTGGTAAAAGCTGAAATAGACCTCTCCATAGGTCGCCGCTCTAAATTGAAGCAAACAATATATACCTATACAATTATCTTTAGTCACAAGTACCTCACTAGCAGAATGGTTAGCACGTTTGCCACAAGTTTGAATTCAGGTCTTTCTCCTTTTTTTTCTTTTTAATGCTTTTTCAAAACCAATTCACGTAAATTCCACCCAGATATCCTTTTCTTCCCCCTCCCCCCCCCCCCCATTTTCAATACTGGTCCAGAGAAGTGATAGGATGGGAAGCGTGGTCGAGAGGCTAAGTGCGCTTGAACTTGGCTTGTCTTGGCTACCTAGTAGGGGGCTCGAGGTTCGACACCCGACTCGGGCAGAGTTGTGTTTACTGAGCGCCTAAAGGCAGCACGGAAAACCAACTCCTGGATACCTCCTCCCACACACTGGTCCACAAATGAGATCTGAGCATGCTATAAGCATGAAAGTAGCGCTATATAAAAGCTATAATAATAATAATAGGACCATTGCGTAATGACAACGCTAAAAGCATGAAATAGCGCTTAACAAAAACAGTAAGTTAAAAATTTTACAAATCGCACAGATTTATTTCTGTTGGTCTAGATCTATTACAAATTACCAAGGAAAGGGCCTGCACTCCATAACACGGGTGTTAGTCTCTATAATCGATTGGGAAAATGTCAGAAAGTCTCGCGCTCTGTTTTGTTCCTATATGTTAGTAGTCGTTGAAAGTACTCTAATTTTTTATTTCAAATAGTCTTCAAACTAAAAGTACAATAGTAGGCCTAACTCAGTTGCCAAGACAGATCAAAGTGAAAGTACAAAATACGTATCAGACTAATGCGAGTCCTCTTTTTATTTACTTTAAACGAAGTTATAAAGTCTCATTTAAAAAAAATTATTTCCACTTATGTTCAGGTCTGTAATGTTACAAAGATGAAAAGATTAAAACCTTACATTCTAAGTGAGAGAAAAAAAAAGGCATTGACTTTCAAATTTATTATTTCATTTTTTTGTAAGGCCTTTTTTTTCCAATTTAAACTTTCTGAATGCTGACATGTTGTTTTTTTGTTCTTCTTTTATCTAGAAGGAAAATTTTTTTTTTTGAAAGTCCAGCACAAAGGTAAATCACGTGCGCAATTCCAGACGTAAAAAAAAAACACAAAGTTTCCTAAAGAGGTCATCTTTTAAATTGGGTTTAAGTTGTCTGAATGTCCGACACTCCGTTCGAGCGAGTTCTCATGGGTAAAAAAAAAACAAGCAAAATAGAAAAAAAATCCTTTATACGAAAAGCTTTAAGAGAAAGAACTTCACCCTTAACAATAAAATATCCTAATGATGTAGAAGTTATTTCCCTTTTTTCGATATTAGACAAATTAATTTATTTTTAATAGTTAATTGACTCATTTGTTATTTTGTTAATGGATTTATGTTTATTAGGTACAATAAATAATTGCTTAACTCTTTCTCTCCGTAATTATTTACCACATTCTGTTGGAATCAACGTTGGTATCGTCAGTTAGGAGAGAAAGAGTTAACTGGTCAAAATTTCAGTTAGACCCGAGCTTGGTTTGTGGGAGGGAATAACGTGTGCAAACATTTTACCAGTCACGGTGAGTTGATGTAAGCTTTGTAAAAACATAGAAACATTAAAAATGTACTGTTTGGAACGCCAAAACTCGTACTTTGATACCTTGCTAAAGCTTTGACAATAACAAGCTTTATCTGGGAACATTTATCGTTTGGTCTTATCTCCTTAGTAATATGAGAATGCTCTCTTCATATGTTGTTGTTTGTTTTGCTTTTTTTTGTCCATGAAAATAAAAGTAGAGTGTGAGAATGGGTTTACCCGTTCAGCCGACATATAGCAAATATAAAGTACTGTGAAAACGGATTTACCCGATTCGTTAAAACGTAAAACGCTTTGCTCTCTAGCAGAGATACATTCTATGTACTTTTTGTCTTTTTTTTTTAGGGCCCTCTGGTGGTGGGAGGGACATTAAACATACACTACGGTGTCCGCCAAGATCTTAGGAACATTTCTGCCAAGTTTTATCAAGATTGATCAAACGGTTTTGATTTTTATTCGGGACATACATACACACATACATATACATACATACATATACATGACGCATATATATGAGAGAGAGAGAGAGAGAAAGACGGCATTATTTCTTTCCACAGTTACCTTCCCCTGTCCAGACTATCAGCTTGTTTTTTTATTCTCTTTCTTCTTGGATTGTGGCAGCCGCGTCTCTGTTTTCTTCATTTCCTATACAGAGCCTCAATGCATTGCACGCGCCTAGTTGGCACGTGATATCTCCTCTTTAGCTAATTACCATTTTATGGTTGGAGATTACCTGTGACGTCTCCTTGACCTTGAGTTCTCTGAAGTAACTATCCTATTTGAGAATAAGAGTGATTGCTGTTTATTTTTAATCAATGATCTGTTCTGTTTTTAAATCCTTGAACTGCCTGTGCTTATACAATTTACTATTGTCATCTGTATGGTTTCTTCAATTAATAACTCCATCGAAAACGAGTTCTTTAATTTGAAAATAAATTTTATACTAGAGTTTATTCAAATTTCACCCGCTCTCTGTTTACAAACGTGATTTTCATTCTATACCGCTAAAAAAAAAAAAAGTAGGAAGTAAGTAATACATTTTTCAAAAAAATATAATTTTTACTTCATTAACACTGAATTATTTTGTTCTAGGTGAGCCACACCGTGTTGTTCAGAGTTCTGATGTTACGTTATCAAATCCAGTCAGCTTGTCGCCACTAAGTGAGCTAATCCCTCTATCTCTGACTCGTATTGGAGCCTTTGGCTGAGGTCTCTCTTGTTCTTGGATCCTCGCAATAGTCTGTCCACCTTCTTAAGCATATAGATGTTGATAGTTATTCCTTTCTACGAATCTCAAATGTGAACCGATGTCATTGTTTCATTGTTCCAGCTGAGGTCATCAAAGAACGTTTGTATATTTAGTCCATGGACGTACACAATATTATTGGATGTCTAAGGGTATTGTTTACGAGACTATGAAAATGTTATCAAAGCGATGAAAATGTTCACAAAACGACGAAAGTGTAAGGAACAGTGGCGTAGCTAGGGTGGGGGGAGGAGGGGGAGAATTAGAAAATCCCCCCGGGCCCACACTTGAGGGGGCCCACAAATGAGCGTTTTTTTTACATTAAAAATTAAATATTACTCAAATGCAAGGCTCGCAAAGAGGTCAAGCCCCCCGGGCCCCCAAAAGATAGAAAATTCCTAGCTACGCCCCTGGTTAGGAATGCCCTATATGTTTTTAAACGATTTTTTTTTTGTCTTTAACGGGAATATATTGCAATTTGGTTCTGAATAGATGTATTTACAGTACATCTGACTTTATATAATTATTGAGCGCGCAGTGGACGGCTGCCTTACCGCGTTTCTTGTTAGCGCATTGGGCTGTAGTATCATGGTCCCCAGTTCGAACCATCCTCTGACGTCATGTTGGAGTTAGGGCAATGATGTTATAGTCTTTCAGAGGGTAAAGTAGTTTGGGCAATGATGTAATAGTCTTTCAGAAGAGAAAGTAGGGCAATGATGTAATAGTCTTTCAGAAGAGAAAGTAGGGCAATGATGTAATAGTCTTTCAGAAGAGAAAGTAGGGCAATGATGTAATAGTCTTTCTGAAGAGAAAGTAGGGCAATGATGTAATAGTCTTTCAGAAGAGAAAGTAGGGCAATGATGTAATAGTCTTTCAGAAGAGAAAGTAGGGCAATGATGTAATAGTCTTTCAGAAGAGAAAGCAGGGCGATGATGTAATAGTCTTTCAGAAGAGAAAGTAGGGCAATGATGTAATAGTCTTTCAGAAAAAAAAAAGTGCAGTGATGTAATAGTCTTTCTGAAGAGAAAGTAGGGCAATGATGTTATAGTCTTTCAGAAGAGAAAGTAGGGCAATGATGTAATAGTCTTTCTGAAGGGAAAGTAGGGCAATGATGTTTTAGTCTTTCAGAAGAGAAAGTAGGGCAATGATGTAATAGTCTTTCGGAAGGGAAAGTCTGAAACAAGACAAAGACCTGCTAACTCACAGCTTCTCTCTTCATGATTGAAGATTAGGAAGTGTAATCTTTTAATGAGTACTGGGCCAACTGGTTGACAGAAACTCTACACATGAACAGATCAATTTGTTTAAACTTTTTGGTTGTATTTACCTTCACATTCTCTCTCTACTTTAGTATTAGATTCCTTTTTTGTATTATTCTCAACTTAAAAAAAAAATGTTTTGTCTTTTGGCTCTCTTGTGGTTCTTAATTTCAACTGTCCCTGAACTCATCACTCGGGGGGGGGGGGGGGTGACCACTCACACTTTAATCACCTACCCTCCCACTGGGAAGATGTGTGGCCTCTTATTTGGCCAACAGTCTCACCCCCTCACCTTTTTCTCCTGGCAATTCACAATGAATTCTTACAGCCTCCCCCCTCCTCGTGCTAGTTTCTTACCCCCACCCCCTATGGATGTTGAAAATCGTCCAGCTAATGTCATTGACAAGGGCAGATAATCAAATCAGACACACTGACGAACAGACAACTGGGAAAGCACAGTTCACAACTTGGCATTCTGGGTAACATAACGCAAGTTTGTGGGTTGTTTTTAAGGTAATCCAATGACAGAAATATGAATAGGGATAGGGATTGTTGAAGGCGCTGATTTAATACATAATAGCTATAGCCGACCCGCGGCGTAGCATACGCCGCAATTTAGTGACGGTTCGTATAGAATAATATATACTAGAAGATTGCTTGTTCCCTCCCCCCCCCCCTTTTTTTTTTCTGAACCGCGTTCTCTGTCGCCGCGAAAGTTACTTGCTTACTTGTGGTAACTCTATTCTGACTTGCAGAAAAAAAAAAAAAAGTTATCTTTCTATGACTTTTTCATTGAGGATTAGAGAGTCGGCGTGCGTGGTTGGGCGAAGTAGAGAATTATAGAGAGAGAGATAATGTCCATCTATTTAGTCCACCTTCTCCCTCCCCTGTCAGCTTCCCACTGGTCATGTTGAACCTTACGACTATTTACAGACTTTATAGTTGTCAGCTTCCCATTGGTCTTGTTGAACCCTACGTCTATTTAGAGACTTTTTACAAAGCGTTTATCAACTCACGCTGAATGTCTGTCTGTCCAAACCTTTATACACGTTATTCCTCCGACACCCAATCTCGGATCAAGCTGAAACTTTGCACGGTAATTTCATTTACCTGACAACATAACAATCAATTCTTAAAATTAATTATTTAGTTAATCAACTTTTGGTAATAAATTATTTGGTTTGTTATCTCGAACAAGGAAAGAAATTGTACTTGACTGAAGTGGTGGTATAAGCTGAATTACTTTCCTTTATAGATTGTCGTCTGAAGTGAACACAAACATGATATTGAACCAATAGATAGCTATATAATCTTCGATGCTCATAGACTCTACGCTAGCAGAGTGGTTACCGCGTTGGCTATAGAAGCCTGAGAAGGCTTTATCCCACAAGTTCGAGTTCAGGTCGTGCCCTTTTTTTAAAAATACATTAAAAAGCGATCATCCAGATACCTCACCCATTTTCAACTAGTCTCACAGATTTATTATTGTTGGTCTAGGTCAGTGGTTCCTAAACTTTTTTGTCTCGTAGACTTCCCGCCACGTTTTCCAGTTTTCGGTAGACCCCCTGCTTCCGTTATATTTCAGTTTTTGCAAATTCATTAACTTCAGATTTCACGTTTTTTTAAACTCATTTATAATCAGTGAATCGAATGGTAAAAAAAAAGAAATTTACAGCTACATTTAAAGTATTATATTTGTATTAATAAAATCCAGATTTAAACCAAAATACTAGATCCTATGTATTACATACAATTATCAAACACACAATGGGAAGCGTTTTGGTTTAAAAGGTTTGCAAATTCACCATCCATTGGAGGCATCGTCTCAAATGATCCTCCAGCTGAATTGGTTTATAGTGTCATAAAAAAAAGTCACATAAACATCTCGTTTGTTTGACAAGCAAGGCATGAAGTCCAATTTGAAATGCTCAACGCTGTACAGTTTACATGTCTTCTTGTTAAACTTACAACATGACAAAATTAAAGCAATTTAAACAGAGTTATTAAATTAAATACAACCATTTTTTATTCCAGCATTTAGTAAGGTACAAATTATAAATGTGTGGATAAAATAATTCCATTAACGGGATATCAAAATTTAAGTCATGACCTGCTGAAATGAGATTCATTATCATAGACCCCCGTGCCCATCTTATAGACCACCAATTTACTTTTTCACTTTCGTAGACCCTTTGGAAGTCTTCGTAGACCCCTGGGGGTCTATATAGACCACTTTGGGAATCACCGGTCTAGGTCTATACAGATTTAATCACATGACTAATCCAAACTAATTGATACTATGAGACCTGATGCGTAAGTTAAGTGACTGCTACTTATGTAACATGCTAATGAAAGAGTCAGTCCGTGATTTGATTAAATACGTAACACGTATATCTGAGTTTGATTGTATTATTCCTATGTCTTTGTTTGAGTTACTGTAAGACTCCTAAATCTTTTGCAGCTGTTCAAATTAGTTTATTGCTTTTAATATCGAACATGTCTGGGTTCGAATCTGGGTGAACACTGGGAATTCGAATTTTGGATTTTTAGAGCGTCCCTTAGCCCAAGCCAACTCTTAGGGTACATGGCTTAAGTTGGGGAAAATAAATCCGGTTGGTCATTGTGCTGGCTACCGTTGGCCAAAGAAACATCATCTGCCCTATAGATCGCAAAGTCTGAAAATAAACATTTTACTCAATAATGGTGGAAATAAAGGAGCTTTGTGGGTTGTTGTTGTTTGTGTGCTGGTAACATCGATTCCCGTTAACCTTTAATCACAAGAATCATTTATTAATTGTGTTACATTTTTATATTTACAATACGAGAACAAAGAAAATTTGATATAAAATCAATAATTGATCCAGTCTGTAACCGATGAAAGAATCAGTATCACATCCGGTGTAACAGAAGTTCAACTTCTGTCATGAAACATCCCACGTTTACTCTTATCATCATTTATTAAGGTTCTTAAATTGTCCTGGAACGCCCTTGTCTGGTAATAGGTGAATGACGTACCTCGTGATAGAACTATCTGCCCCTGAATCAGGTGAGTCCAATAACGTCAGTAGTCGCTACAAGATTGTCGATTTTTTGACGTGCCAGCAACAGATAAAATGTTGATTTGAGATCAAGTTTTACCAAATCTGTTCTCTCTCGTTATCAGCTCGGGCAGTGAATGATAAGCCTTGAAACGAGGCCAATCTGGTATCAAATGATAGAAGCGCCAATGTCAGCAACAACAAAATTATTACTGTTAAAGAAAATAGTTTGTATGGAGCTTATATAAAAAAAAGTAACGTTTCCCATTCAGACGTTGCAATCTATGGGGCAGATGATGTTAAGGTCATCTGCTTCTCTGGCCCAGGGTTAACGAGGGTGTCATGTGGCCAGCATAACGACCAACCTCTTTTACGTTTTTCCCAACTAGTTTCAGGCACCCAGTAGAGCTTGTTGGACTCTGGGTCGTTCTGAGATTCGGACTCAGGGGCGTCCTGAAAATCTTGAAGTTCAAAGCCCCTTTCTTCACTGGGATTTGAACTTGAGACCTCTCTACTCGGAAGTCAAGCGCTTTACCCCTCAGCCACCTTTGCATATATATATTTATGTTGTTTAAACTGTCGAGAGTGATGCACAGGTTTTCCTTACGTTCCTTCATAAGTGAAGATTATGTTAGGACAGCGGGCGGATAACTCCATACAGGGTTCGAACCTGTCTGAGGTTCATGCCAGGCAGACATCCGTTTCTGATTAAATTTTTTTTATCTTCTTTATAAGCCTTGAACTCTGAATGTCTGTAATATTTTTGCTATGAAAAATAATATTTTAATCAGTAGTACAATAATTAAGTTTGTCAGTATTTGAGTGTGGCAGTGTCTAAGCCGAAATGTGTCTGTCTAGGCCTGAGTGTGTCGGTATTTGAGTGTGTCAGTATCTAGGCCTAAATTTGTCAGTGTTTGAGAGTGTCCGTGTTTAAGAGTATCCGTGTTTGAGAGTGTCATTGTTTGAGAGTATCAGTGTTTGAGAGTATCAGTGTTTGAGAGTGTCAGTGTTTGAGAGTATCAGTGATTGAGAGTGTCCGTGTTTGAGAGTGTCAGTGTTTGAGAGTATCAGTGATTGAGATTATCCGTGTTTGAGAGTGTCAGTGTTTGAGAGTATCAGTGTTTGAGAGTGTCAGTGTTTGAGAGTATCAGTGTTTGAGTGTTTCCTCTCATCTTGTCCTGTCCAAGTGTCCACACGTGTCAGTTAGTAATCGATCGCCAGGTTGTGAATTC
Organism: Biomphalaria sudanica; assembly: GCA_036873155.1. Classification (NCBI taxonomy): domain Eukaryota; kingdom Metazoa; phylum Mollusca; class Gastropoda; family Planorbidae; genus Biomphalaria; species Biomphalaria sudanica. The sequence goes on along the minus strand of JAZGLO010000707.1, from coordinate 189,008 downwards.
TTTCCGGTTCTGATTTTCGGGTTTCATTTCGGTCTCCTTATCTCGCGCTCTTTTGTGTCGTCTGCTATCACCAGCCCCGCCCCTCCCCCGTCTTGTCATCGCACATCTCTCAAAGTAACTTCTGCCTTGTCATCGTTAACACCACAGTGGAGACAGAAAAATTAATTTCCGTTATAGCTTGTAGAGCTACGAATGGGGAACGGGAGGGCGTACTATTCGACCAAGATATGTCTATAGTAGAGATAGGGAGGGCAGGGGGGGGGGCGAACTATTCGACCAAGATATGTCTATAGTAGAGATAGGGAGGGCAGGGGGGGGGCGAACTATTCGACCAAGATATGTCTATAGTAGAGATAGGGAGGGCAGGGGGGGGCGAACTATTCGACCAAGATATGTCTATAGTAGAGATAGGGAGGGCAGGGGGGGGCGAACTATTCGACCAAGATATGTCTATAGTCGAGATAGGGAGGGCAGGGGGGTCGCACTATTCGACCAAGATATGTCTATAGTCGAGATAGGGAGGGCAGGGGGGTCGCACTATTCGACCAAGTTATGTCTATAGTCGAGATAGGGAGGGCAGGGGGGTCGCACTATTCGACCAAGATATGTCTATACTCGAGATATGGCGGGTAGGGGGGGGCGCACTATTCGACCAAGATATGTCTATACTCAGGTTTGGATAGCAAGGGGGGGGGGCGCACTATTCGACCAAGATATGTCTATACTCGAGATTTGGATGGCAAGGGGGGGGGGGGGTTCACTATTCGACCAAGATATTTCTATACTCGAGATATTGCGGGCAGGGGGGGGGGGCGCACTATTCGACCAAGATATGTCTATACTCAGATTTGGATGGTAAGGGGGGGAGCGCACTATTCGACATAGATATGTCTATACTCAGATTTGGATGGCAAGGGGGGCGCACTATTCGATCAAGTTATGTCTATATTAGAGATAGGGAGGGCAGGGGGACGAACTATTCGACCAAGATATGTCTATAGTCGAGATAGGGAGGGCAGGGGGGTCGCACTATTCGACCAAGATATGTCTATACTCGAGATATTGCGGGCAGGGGGGGGCGCACTATTCGACCAAGATATGTCTATACTCAGATTTGGATGGCAAGGGGGGGGCGCACTATTCGACCAAGATATGTCTATACTCGAGATTTGGATGGCAAGGGGGGCGCACTATTCGACCAAGATATGTTGATATGTCTATACTTGAGATATGACTTGCAGGTCGTCTATTTGCCATGCACATTTATGGGTGGTCAAGGAGACGTTGTTTAGGTCCAGTGAATCTAGATCAGGGGTGGTCAACCTTTGACTTCCATGCGCCAATGTTTTTCACTTCTCATTCAGATGCGCCACTTAAAATTGTACAAGTCCTAGTCCTTTCTCGTAATAAAGGATTCTGGTGTATAAATCATTGATATCTCAGAAGAGGACAATCTAACACATTTTATTTTAGGAAAAGAGAGAAAAAATAATTATTATTTGTTTCATTTATTGTTGAAATTAAACTTTTTAAATATTCCATTATTAACACTAAATGAAGATGGCGGGCGGTCATACTGTCAGGAAATAAGTACGATAGGGAAAGACAGGCAGAAATAATTCTCCTTCTCTCTCTCCCTCTTTCTCTCACTCTTCATTACCAATGTGAAGAGGTGACTCTCCCAACCACAACTTGTCTTCTTGTCTACATATTAATTATTATGAAAGTTGTGGCTTTCCACAAGAAGCGGTGTTGATGAATCATTTCACCCAGCCGCTACTCCTATCTTTTTACCCCCAACGTACTGACCTCTGACCTTACGTTTCAGGTACACTGCATGTAGGTGATGAGATTAAAGAGATCAATGGGAAGAGTGTCCAGCATCAAGGTGTCGATGTCCTTCAGTCCATGTTGGTAAGATCGAACAGTTCTTTGTCTTTTACTTAGTCACTAGTAGCAATCAAAGCTTTCCTAGGGAGATATTCACATAATCGGGTTACTGCTATTGTATTTGGTTCGGACTGGCGTAAATTCTTTTGTTTCAGACACAAATGAAGTCCTTGGTTTGAAGACCAAAAAAAGATAATTCCTTGCCCCTTTTATTCTGTTTTCATACTTTTTAAAACGATTTCTTTTTAAGCTAACATTTATGTAAAAAAAAAAAATAATTAACTCCTCTGCCTGTAACTGCAAACATTATCTTGGTAACAGTTGGCCAGATTGGGAAGTCATGTCTCTGAATGGACTGACATTAGATTTCTAAAAGTGATGTCATTAAGTCCTCTTCTTGTTGTAGGCTCGTCTACAATTACTACTACTGACAGCCCATGCTTCAGTGACTTAAAGATCAAAGCTTACATGTAGGCCTATATGGCCACACTTAAGCGCACTTTTGACCCAGAAGCAGTGCTGGATTTACCTATATGCAACATATCAGCTATTGTTTTGAAGACTGAGAAAAGGAGTAACTGTTGATTGTGTTGATAGCTTAGGTTCTAAAAGTATATATATATATATATATAGTTTGTCCATCGTAGTTCAATGATGACCACTTTGTCATCCAGGGGGCTGGGCTTTGCACTGAGGTTTTATGCCTCCTCGTGTGGCTAGTGAGACCTATGTGAGCTCGGAATGTTCGGCCGCACACTGGGCAGGTTATTCCAGCTGGAGCTAGTGTCGTTTGCCTTGCTTTTCTTTTCTGGCATTTTTCTTCTGCCAGCGTTGTTCTTTTTTCCTCAGCAACCTGTGCGCCAATTTTCACAGCGCGACGCCATGATGCTCTGTCATTTGCCTCTGTCTCCCAGGCGCCTGGGTCTATACTGAACGCCTTCAGAGAAGCTTTGAGGGTGTCCCTGAAGTGCTTTCTTTGACCACCTTGCGAGCGCTTTCCTTCGCTTAGTTGGCCATACAAGAGTCATTTAGGGATGCGGTGGTCTTCCATTCTGTAGACGTGACCTGCCCATCGCAGCTGGAACTGTATCAGGATTGTGTGGATGCTTTGCAGACACGCTCTTCGAATAACTTCTGTATCTGGTATTTTGTCTTGCCATTTGACATTTAGTATTTTTCTCAGACATGTCATGTGGAAGTGGTTCAGTTTCTTTGCATGTTTACTGTACACTGTCCGTGTTTCTGAGGCATAGAGCAATGTAGGGAGGATGACGGCTCTATAGACCCCTAGCTTTGTGTTTGTGGTTAAAACACGTCTGTTCCAGACAGTTTTAGACAGTCTGCCATAGGATGCACTGGCCTTGGCGATACAATATATATATATATATATATATATATATACATGGCTCCCTATGTCTCGGAAGACAATGGATGCGCCCAGGTGAGTCACTGGCTTTGGTTTCGTCTTAAGATGGAGCAGAATCTGGAGTGTCTGATCAAGCCAATTCTGGAGCGGCAGAGTTTTTACAGTTCGTGCATGGCCATGCATATGCATCTGACAGGGCAGCTCTCTTTTTCTTTCTCTTGACTTATGCAGCTTTGTTTCTTTTGCACTAATAGTTAGTTGTGTGTGGTTTCCATAAAGGTCTAATTCTTCCAAGTACTGTGAAAAAAAACAAAAAAACCTATGGATGTTCTGAGATTATTGGTGTAAGTTCAGTGTTATCTTGTAATATGTACACAATCTAAATTGTATTTATCATTTGGTGTGATTTCCAATTCATTTTAACTTTCTGATTTATTGAGTTTGAAAAGATGGAACTTCAGTCAACTGAATATTGTGTCACTTGAAGGAGGAATTATAGGGATCCTAATGTGTTGGTTTTCTTTTGAGCACAAATTTGCGAATTCCATCCCTCAAAAGAAATATTAAAGCATGGTTAACAAAAGAAGACAATATACATATATATATATATATATATATATATATATATATATAAAGCAATATTACATACAAACATTTTTTTTAATCTGTATAGATTCTTTAATTTCATAGCCTTCTGTATTCAGTGCCCAGTGCTGACTGGCTATTTGGGCATTCGGGTAAATGCCCTGTGCATTTGTACCCCAATACTAGGATGGCTGCCTGGTCATGCGGTATGCACGCTGGACAGTCGTTCAGACTTCTCGATGGACCCGGGTTCATATCAAGCTTCCTGCCATCCCCCTGTCGTCCTGCTGGCAGTTTGGACTAGGAATTAAACTATCTCAATCGATCAGCTGATTTGTTCCCCCCCCCCCCCCCCATCCCATGATTTAAACATAGATTAGAATATAAATAAATCCTTAGAACATCCAAAACATGTAAATCATTTTTAAAAAAATGGGCCACTTTGAACTTGATTTGTTAATGAGAGACCTTGAATTCTGATATGTTTCAATGTATACAGTAGAATTGTAGACATTTGGGGGGGGGCGGGGGGGGGGGGGGGGGAGAAGTGGGACATGATTTCACTGCTGCCATAGTACACTCAGTGAACACAACTCAGCTCTCGTCCAGTTTCAATTTTGAAAAAAAATTCCTGGCCTAAATCAAGATTTGAACTAAAACTTTGTGTTAAGTAGCCAAGCGTTTTAAGTCACTCAGCCACATATCCCACAATTGAAGGTAATTTTATGGAGTGACTTTTCAATGAACTGTTTCTGTACTGGGGATGTGGGGCATGTGTCATCAGTCATAGATTGAGCTGAGTATGAAAATAGTGTCTACACATTTCTCTAGCTCAGCTCTGCCACGGATTAGCTTGAATAAGTCATAATCTAAACTGAAACAAATTTATTGACTTTGTTTTGTAGAGAGATTTGAAAGGCTCAGTAGTCCTCAAAGTACTTCCATCAACAGCTCATTCCAAATCTGAGACTTTGCCACAGAAAGAGGTAATTCTTGACCTGTATAAGGTCATTAACATTCACACCATACTAACCTTTTTTGAATATTTTCTGAGGTCAAGGTCAAATTGTTTATTTTTATTGTTTTTTGAAGATATTGAAAAAAAAATTCTACTGTTTTTTTTTCTCCCCTCGATATTTGTTGATTAGAATGATTCAGCATAAAATTTGGCCTTGACCTCTTGACAGATTGGCTGCTGATTCAGTCTTCTAACACTTGGCACAAAGGCACAGACTTCTGCTTTGCAATTCTCTCTTCATTGTTTGGTCAAAGAATCTTTACAATCCATCACTAGAAGAAACAAAATACTTGTCTCTTATATTTTATGCTAATCCAATTTTTTTTAACGCTCAGAATCTTTCTGAATTAAACATTCAATCAAAATTTTTCTTTAAACAAAACCAATGAGACCAAAATGAAATGTAATATTTCCTGCGTTTCTTCTGGTAATGGAAGGCTTGACCAGACAATTACAAATATGTGAACACTAATTGAGTTTGAAGCTAATTGTCTCTGCTTCTCCTCTCTCGTCTGCTTGGACTGTAGAAGGAGGCCAGGGGGAGCATTCTCCTCAAGATCATTCCCAGCCTTAGGGTCTACGTTCCCCAATGTGAGGTAACTCTGAAAGATGGTAAACTGAAATATGGAGTAACTTCCCTTGTTCTCATTTTTTTGGTTTTCTTCCCAGCATGCTGGTTTTGTTGTACAAGTCTGTTGTCTTAGTGATAATGTCAACAAAAAAAATGTTATTATATTGCATGCTTTTGTCAGTTAAAGTTTTATGAAGATATTACTAGTCATCCTACAAATTAGATTTAACATATTTAATACAGTAAAGCCTCAAAATCTCAATTCAAAAATTAGACAGCAATAAGCTATTAGTTGGCTTATTTTCTGTAACAAGTCATTTATAGGTAGAATAAACTAAAACTTACATTGACACAGGCCCACTGCTAGGAGTATACAATCTGGACTATAATCCAGGGCTTCAACAGAACAGTGGCCCCCTTCACGTTTTATATTTTTATGGTTCTTGTATATATATTTTAAGGTTTTTGGCATGTGGTTGGAAAGCAGAGGAGCCCACCCATAGGCTACCCATCTGAAAGGGCCCCAATATTTATGTCGGATTAAAGTTAATTTAAAGAATAAAAACTTGTATTCTTATTCTTTACAAACCATTTTGTTATTTCACTATTTTGAAAAAAAAAGTAATTATATTAATTAAAAAATATATAATGAGTCACTTACATTAAAAGAAATGACTATAGCTTTCTGCTTCAAAATTTAATAAGCATATAAAAAAAAAAGTATTTCATTGAAACACTTTTACCAGAAGATATTATTATTAAATATTATTATTTTAAATATTCAAGGCCAGAGATTAGAAAGGAGATATTTTAATAGAGTTTTTATTGTTTTATGACGTAGACCACAAAAGCCAATTTTTTCTTGGCTGATTGACTTTAGCTATGTTGTTTGTATTTTTTTTGTTTCTTAAGTTTTGTTACTAGTTTGGTTGAAAAATAAAACATCAACAAAGTATTGCCATGAATTACCAAAAACAGAAGCTTCAGCAGTTTGTATTTATGTGATGCATGAAAACTTTGAAAAGAAAAATTTCATTTCTTTTAGAGTTATCCACAGCTAATTATGAATTTATGCTAATGAAGTATTGATTAATGCAAGTTGTGTGTACAAACCTTTTTATGTGGTATGGGTTTGGGGATTGTTGTTACAATTGTTCTATGTTCAGACCATGCCCAACATCCGAAGCTGTTCTCCAGTATGTTTTTGCTAGGATGTAATTATCTTTTTTATTCTAAAATCAGCAGTTTTCAGCTGCAACTGTGCTTCAAGGTCACTTCTGCTGGGTTAGACCACACTGAATTATAGTCTAGAACATTGACACACAAAAGATTGTTCCATTTTATTCTTTGGCTTCCTTCCATTAAATTAAACTGATTTCGTATACATTAAGTATGGATTTTTTTAAGTGTTAGTGCTTAGAATTTACTCCTATGTCATTGAGTGATTGTTGTACCTTTTTTGTGGTAAATTTTTATGAACATTTTATCTGCATGGCTCATTCATTGTAAACAATAATAATTGGAGTGTTACATCTTTTTAAAATTTAGCTTGGTTTACATGAGATTGTTGTTCCTACCTGCTTAAATTTATTATCCTCATTAAGCAACATTCTGGCTGCTGAGTTAAGAAATGTAATTATCCTAAATTTATAATGAGGTCCAAAAAATAAAATTGTGTATGCTTATAAAATGTAAAAAAAAAATATATTTTTTTATTCTTTTTCCAACCCACTTAAAATGACATAATAGAATACATATATAAGAATTTTTTTTATTGAAATTTTTTAGGCGTTAAAATAAATTGTGGGACTAAGTGGCTACTGACATGTTCCAAATGACCCACATAAGGGTTGGACATGACTTTAGATGGACAGATTTTGATGAGTGCTCCAGGAACTCCAAATCAGATGATTAACTCCGCCATTAGCATAAGCATAAAATGAGACTTGTCCACTTCTTCTGTTGCTGAAATGTGTAAAAACCCCCCCCCCTGCATTATGTGAGGGATAGTTCCCTTGACTTTTCAAAATGATATTGTTTTCTCAATTATTTTTTTTCTCAATTGATATTGGAATGAGTGCCCCGAAAATGTAATTATATAATTGGATAAATTTAGATACATTTCAATTTTTTTTTTTTTATGTAGTTAAATTAACCCTAACCAATAACTCCCATTTACTTTGCACCCTAATATATAACACATTATAAAACCTTTTCCAATCTTATCATTATATCTTCATCAAGCATTTAACCTTTTTAGTTTTCACACAATTTTAGATGTCATCATTTTAAAGTTGTTGTTTTTTAGGTATTACATGCAATTTACTATTCTGCGTAAGAGCATCAATTACTTTGTACTGATTCTATCTTTCTCTTCACTTCTTTCATACAGATTTATGTTAGAGCTTTATTCAACTACGACCCAAGAGATGATGACCTAATTCCATGTTCTCAAGCAGGTGTGCCTTTTTCAGTGGGAGATGTGCTTAGGGTAAGTATTTTAGTGTCGTTTCATCTTATCTCTGCCTGTGGTGCCTTCTGGGGCATAGGCCAGCAACCAGCTTCCTCCAGGCGTCTCGTATCTGGGTAAGTCTCTCCAACTGTCCCCACGTCTTGCCCATCTTCTTGGTATCTGCTTCCAAATCACGGTGCCATGTATTCCTAGGCCATCCCCTCTTACTTTTTCCTTGGGGGTTCCAGGTCAGGGCTTGCCTTGTTATATTGGATGCAGGCTTGCGCAGGGTTTGACGTATCCATCCCCAGCGTTTCTGAAGGATATTTACTTCAATGGGCTGCTTTGTTCTTTTGTTCCTCATTGGAGATATTGTCTGGCCAGTGGATCATAAGAATCTTCCTCAGGCAGGTATTGATGAATACCTTGATATTTTTCATGGTGGTGATGGTGGTTCTCCAGGTCTCTGCTCCATTAAGTAGTACTGGCTTGAGTGTAGAGCTGAATAAAGGTTTATTTAGAGATGGTTGTGAAGTAAGTATATGCTTGGAGTTTGAAAAGATATGTTTAGAGTAGGTATATACTTTTAGTGACAAGAGAATCTGTTTAAAATCTGTTCTTGATTTACTGTTACCCAGATAATTAGTAAAGATGATTCCGATTGGTGGCAAGCCAAGAAATGGGAGGTGAAGAGCTCTGGACCTGCTGGCTTAATACCCTCCCCTGAACTCCAGGAATGGAGAACAGCCTGTGCAGCTATCGAGAGAGCCAAACATGAACATGCAGGTAGGTTTTTTTATCACACATGCACATAGAAATATAGGGGACATGGTTGCTAGGTCAAAGTGGTCAATTTCTCGGCTTCCAAGTGGACTTAGATTTAGAACATCAGTATTTTTAGAACCATCTCTTTATATTAAGTGTATGTGTGTGTTACCTAGGTAAGGAGGACAAAAGGGGTGGTGGTGGTGTAGAAACAGATAAGCTTTATATATACATCATCTGCCTCAAAGCTCATTATGTCTGAAAGAGTTATATTTACTTTATTTTACTATAGGTTGGCACAGTTTTTAAATTGGTCTTTAGAGGCAAGCTGGTTGAATCATATTAAATTTGTATCCCATTTGGGAAATGCATTCAGTGGGATAGTCTGTTAATAGACACTAGAATTATTAAAAATGATGAACATGAAGACATATTATTTTAAATTTCATATTAGTTTAATTAAACAAATACAAATCTAATAATTAATCACTAAAATGTATACTTTCAATTAACATTAAAGCCCTACTATCTGAATAGATACCCAATAGCCATTTTTAAATGAATTATAAAGAACCAAAAAAAAAAAAGATTTCTCTTAATGCATATATTGTGCTCCCTTCTTGATAAATTTTAAGTCTTTATGGGAATGAATAAAACTCACAAGTATTGTATTTTAACCTCCACAGCCAACTGTTCATGGTTCAATCGTAAGAAAAAAGACAAGTACCTTGCTAAACACAACGCTGTCTTTGACCAGCTGGATCTGGTCACCTATGAAGAGGTGGTGAGATTGCCGCAGTTTATGCGCAGGACACTCGTTCTGTTGGGTGCCCATGGTGTGGGCAGGCGTCACATTAAAAACACACTCATAACAGGTCACCCCGATAGATTTGCTTACCCTATTCCACGTGAGTATAATACCCAGACCAAAATTTTGTCTCCTTTTATATGTTTTTGTAGAATTAAGGATGAATACATTATCTAGCCCAAACCTCCCCCAGGCTGGGGAGGGCAATAGTATGGTAACAAGATGGGACATTTTAGATGACACTCCAGAGTGCAATCAACACATCCAGGCAGCCATCCATTTAATCTTAAATTGTTTCAACTCATCAACTTTTGATTAGGAACATGAATATTTGTTTGCAACTACATTTTACTAAGAAACAAACTAAAAGTATTTGTCACTATCAGTGGTGTAGCTTGGGGTGGAGGGGGGGGGCAGTGTCCAATTTTGAAAATTTTCCTTTAGCCCCCACTTAAGGGGGGCCCCCTAATGATTGTCGAAATTTGTTTTTACATTATATATTACACCATTATATCATGTCAAGCCCCTTGGGCCCCCAAATACCTAGCTATGCCACTTGTTTCAAGCAGTTTCTTTTTCCAAAGTAAGAGAACTTTTAATAAGTCTTTGCACTCTTGGTCTTGAAATGTGCCTAGAGAACAAAAAGTATTTTAGGCTTTAAATCTTTTTTTAAAACACTCCTTCTCTCTTTATATTCTGTCACCCTAAGTTTTCTTTTTGACAAAGCTTATAACAACTCACTCTGTCTGGCAAAAAGTTTGCACACGTTATTTCTCCCACACTCGATCTCGGATCAAGTTGAAATTCTGCACAATCATTTCTTTTCAAAAAAAGTAAACAATTAGTTTATTAACTATTGGTAATAAATTTGTGTGTGCTAAATGTTTATTTTGCAATTTTGTTAAAATAGAAGTATGAGATGAATTAGTTTTATAATATTTAAAATTAAAGTTACTACTTTGTTCTGTGTGTGTGCTACTTTACGACTACAAATTTGTTTCTTTTTTTTTTTAATGATGCAAAACTCTCTGCTTTTAACCATGGTCTCTGTTTTAAAACATACCAGTTCTTTTAGTTCTTATGTAACGTATATATCCAGGGCCTTAGACCGATTCCACCAACTGCTCCAACTTGGGCCGCACACCTTATCTTATATAATACAGACATTACTTCAAAAAAGAAGATGATTACGTCCTTACATTTAGCTTATCACTATAAGTCATGGCTCTTGTCAAGGCTTTTAAAGATTCAGAACTTATTAAGTGTATTGTACGATCAATGTAACTTTAATTAACCCACTGGCTCCTTTTGCATTTGAGTTGTTTCCTATGCAAGTTGTGCAATAAATGCTGGCATCATCTAATTAATAGTAATAATTGTTATTAAAAAAAAAATATAGAAGAGGAGCCTCGCTAGCATCCATTAATTTGGGCCCTGCAATTTGTAAGGTCAGCCCTGTTTGTATCTTAAACATATATCTTTTTATATTAATAATGAATAATGTTATTATATTAATGTCATCTAATTGTTGTTTTTTTTCAGACACAACTCGATCACCCCGACCTGGTGAGGAGGACGGAAAGAATTATTTTTTTGTTACTCATGAAGCCATGTTGAGAGACATTGCCAACAACGAATATTTAGAGTACGGGACGCATGAGGATGCTATGTACGGGACCAAGTTAGAAACTATTCGAAGCATACACACGCGAGGTTTAATGGCCATATTGGACGTGGAACCTCAGGTTTGTCTAGGTTTAGTTTATTTTATTTTAAATGATATAATCAATACCCTTAAACTTCCTAGCCCCAGACTCCTGCAAGGGATCACATTGGTCAGGCTTTGAACTAATTACTATCAGAAAAAGAGCTTTAAGTTGATCAATTTTGCTTTTGTCTATATTTCTCTCCACTTGACACATAAAACCTAAGTTTAGGATGAAGCAGTTATCTTTCCCTTTGATTAAATTGTATGACTGCCACAAATCTTATCTCCCCTTTGGGTTTTTTTCTTTCTTCTTTTCTTCCTCTGGTAACAAGTTTGAAAAAAAAATAATAATAAAATATATATATATATATATAAATGTATATTATGACCTGTTTGCTTATTACATGTTTAATCAACTTTGAATTTGCTAACATTCATCGTGAGGGGATCATTTAGCCCTCTTGAACTTTCATCCTTTTAAATATCTTTAAAGCAAAAAAAAACCGGTAATAGCAAGAGTTTTCTGATGGCTATTATAAACCATTGATACTGATCATCATCAACTGTGTCTACATGGATCTACATTCAAATTCATTATTAGTTGATTTATTTCTGAATGATCTTTTCATTTCATACTCATGGCTACAGCTCCTGTAATGTCAGGTTTTTTTTTTTTTACTTGAAGTATTTTCTTCTACTTTTAACATAATGAAAGTCTCAAATTTGAGTTAGGTCTTGAGAGGTTCAAAACCTCTCTTGAAAAGTCATGGACAGAAGCCCTGCTGTTTTGTTTAGTTTGCAAGTAGGTCACCATGCAGGTCGAAACGGAGATCAGCAAGTCAAAATGAATATGAGACATGGTTTTCTCTTCCTCCCTGCAGCGGGGGCCCTGTGAGTCAAAGTTTGGCCTGAGCTATGTGAGCTAGGAGCCAACAGGACACTGATCTGTCAGGCACTGTGTTATTATAACTTGCTCATGCTTGGGCAGCGTCTACCACTGGGAAGCGTGGTTAGGGCGCTTCACATGCTCCCATACAGACCTTTTGGGACTTCCATTTTTATTTTGGATGGTTGCTAGAGCATGATGGGAACTCAATTAGTTGAGGGCATTCTCCCCAATCTTTTCATTTTACACTTCTGATTTTCTCTTCAGGCTGTCAAGGTGCTGAGGACCAGTTCATTCTCTACAATCATTGTATTTATTATCTACATTATTTGTAAAAAAAATGTTTTACAAGTTTCGGATGTTCCTTCAGAGTTGAAGATAGTTTACTTCCTAGTCCAAGCCTCCCGCAGGACGATGGGGGATGGGAACGGGCAGGGTTTGAACCCTCGACTGTCGATAAATCTGAACGACAGTCCAGCGCGCAAACCGCACGACCAGGCAGCCATACATTTCTCTTCAGGCTGTCAAGGTACTGAGGACCAGTTCATTGTCTCCAATCATTGTATTTATTATCTACATTATTTCTCTTCAGGCTGTCAAGGTGCTGAGGACCAGTTCATTCTCTCCAATCATTGTATTTATTGCAGCTCCAACACTTCCTGCTTTGCCAGAGGTAGCCGGTCATGTGACTAACCCTAACATGATTGAACGACAGAATTGCTAATTCTATTTTTGATATTAAATATCTTTTATTAATTCACTTACCTGTGTTTGTCCCCCTCCCCTTTGCATTAGATATCTGTTTTGCTATGAATTATATTCAGACGATTATGATACACGACTATTTCCCCCTCTCCTTTTTTTTTAAATCATTTCAATTGTTGTTTAATAACAGGTGGAGTGTTTTTTCAATAAAATTATCTATTAATCAATGGGAATGACCTTTCTTTGAGCTACTTATTTTTAGTGTTGGATTGGCTGTTACCTAACATTTCTGTCTATGCGTGTCTGCTGGAACCATATAATAGCATGTTGTTGTTTTTTTGTCCTGACTGTTGTGCTTGTGTTTTCTTACAGGCACTCAAAGTGCTTAGAGCAGCTGATTATGCCCCTTATGTTGTGTTCATAGCCGCACCTCGGCCAGAGGAACTGCGGGAGACACTCAAAAGTATCAATGTAAGTAAAAAAAAAAAAGAGAAAAGTGGCTGTGGCTGTAAGAAGAAAATGTAAAGTTTATCTGTTGATAAGGTGTTAGGAAGTGTAAGCTTATACGAAACATTGTTACTTTGACATAATGAAACATTTAGTATATAAAAAAAAATGTAAAGTTCCCCTTTCAGACCTTGCGATCTATGGGGCAGATGATGTTATGGTCAACTGTTTCTATGGCCAACGGTGTGTCATGTGGGGAGCACAGCGAGATACGTCTAACCTAATAAGGCATCTCATTATCAGCATACGTTATTTATTGTAGAGAAAGTTTTGTAGGACCACAATCTGCGGTAGTCATAGCAGTCTATGTAAGGGAATAAATACAGCTAAATTCTATCCCTGCCAAGAATATAGAACACCTTAATAGAGAATTGGCTGGCGTATCTCAGTAATTAACTTTATAACTTTATTAGCTGAAGCAGTGTTTCCTGAATTTGAACTCATGACTCAAACCTCCTCAATCTGACATTCTAACCACTCTGCCAGTGTATGAAATTAGACTATTGTATAGTTATCTATTGTTTGTTTCAAACTTACTTTAAAGTGACAACTATAATGAGGGAATAATTCAGCTTATACCACCACAATTTCTTTCCCTTATTAAACATACCAAGCAAAATAATTATTTACCAATACTTAATTAACTAATCTGTTGATGTTTTTTTATTGGTTCATGTGTTGTCTGTTAAAAGAAATAAGTGTTCGAAATTTCAGCTTGGTCTTAAATTGGGTGTGGGAGAAATAACGTGTACAAACTTTTGACCAGACAGACAGAGTGAGTTGATATAAGCTTTGTAAAAACAGAATACCATCATTTTCCTTACCCACTGAGAACCAATAACATGGTTTCCTTAGATACACAACTTTCAATTTTATATATTCTTTATATATTAAGACTAAGCTCCACACACAGAGATAAGTGTACAGCTGCCAACACTGTTCCTATCTTTTTAAAACTTGTAAAAACACCCAAATAGTCCCTGACACATAAAAACCCAACCTGTCTAGACTTTTTTTTTTTGCCATGGCACATCTGTAAAAGATCCTACAACTCAGTAGCTAGATGATTGATCTGTTTACTATAAAATTGACAAGGCATGGGAAGACCTACTTAATACTAAAGTCAAACAGTTATTTCTTGGGCAAAGATCCATATATGTGAGCCAGTTAGCTGACTATTGAAGTGAATAGGTTTTGAACTTAAATAGAGATTCAGAATCTTTCACCTCTTACACTTCTGTTCCTTCTTTCTCTCATTGTACTCAGTAATGGTAAATATAATACTCTGCGCTCTTAAACTATTGGAGTCCTTGTTTACCCTTGGCTAAAGAAACAGATGATCTTAACATCATCTGCCCTATAGATTGCAATTTAAGGTCTGAACATCATTTGCCCTATAGATTGCAAGGTCGGAAAGGGGAACTTGACTTTACTTAATTAACCATTTTCTCTAGCTCTTCTACTGTAGCTGTGACTTTTTCATTTGCATTAGTGGTCTCTACATTTTAGTTTATATTGTGCTACTAATGATGTTTCTATCTTTTACTGCACAACTTTTATCATTGAGGCATTAGCAATCTTATTAAACATTAACATTGAAGAAATCTCTATTATTTATGTTCTCCTGGATCTTGTTTTGTTAGCATTTGGAAATTAATTTTCTTTGTAACTCTGGCTGCGATACAATCCAGTCCTTGTTGTATTTTGTCTTTTTTTTTTTTGGCTGCTTAATAATTAACTAGGATTCATTCTTGTTTACAAAAGCACTGTTTGAGTGTTATGTGTCTAACGCTCCAGTGTAATTAATTCAGTCTCTTATGTCAGAAAATAAAGTAAATAATCAATTTTTCATTTTGCTACAGTGGATCATGTAGGAACAATAAAAATTACTGTAAAATATTAATAGCTTTTTAACAAAAATCTAGTGAACAAGTTTTTTACATTTTCAAATTACAAATTTCCATAAGGATAAATAAAGCAGTCTTAGTCTTATAGTCTAATTCAAAGTCTTAAGAAACATTTATTTCTTTAATTATTCAAGCTCTTACAAGGAACTTACATTTTTAGAAAATCACACACACATCCAGTTTTTTAAAACCAGTCTAGAAATATCACATTTAAATCGACAACATAAAATTCATTTCTTTTATCGAATCAAGCTTTTTTTTTTTTTTATTCTGAAAAGCTAATGTTCAAATTTTAGAAGCGTACTGTACTGGAACTATTTGAATCTGTCGAAACACTTTTAACTAATCTTTTTTTTTTTATCTTGCCAGGATTCAAGTTTAGAAAGACTGGCCAATGAGAGTAAACTTTTGGAAAAAGCTTACGGTCATTTCTTTGACTTAAAGATTGTCAATAACGATATAGAGGAAACCATTCAGACCTTGGAGAAAGCGATAGAGGAGATTTGTTCAACGCCTCAGTGGGTGCCAGTCAGTTGGGTGTATTAATGCCTCACTAGGTGCCTGTCAGTTTAGAGCAGGAAGTGAGACAAGTTGACTCAAATTGTACTGTCACAAGAGATAGTGACTGCTGGAAAATATTACTGTGTTGTCCTAATATACTGACTTTTTAGAAATTCAAAATTCAACAGTGAACTATATAGATGTCTTGGTTTTTCTGCAATACAAAGCATGGATATCATTTTAGGATTTGAATTTGTTGGTTTTTTCTTAGACTATATGTTTCATTTTCATAATTTTTAGTGAGAACCAATTTTTTTACTTTTTAGTTAATGAAATTTAAAAGAAGGCACCATTTATCTTCTCTAATCTTTTTAAACTATAAAGATCATACCAGCAGTTCTCAAACTGTGGGACCCAAACAAAAAAAGCTGCATAGGTAGATTTGTTTTTAAGGCCACTTTAATTGCATTGTAATCATAAATCCATATTTGAGTATGGTATTAATCAAATAAAAAAGGTTTAAATAATTACATTTTCTTGAATTAAGTGACTTTATTTCATCTTATATATATATATATACTGTTTTGGCCGGGGGGGGGGGGGGGGGGTAATGTCTTCAACAAAAATTGATTCAAAACCTCCTTTTGAAAAAGACATTTCTAAATTTTTCAACAATCTGATTAATCTATTCCATCAAATTTCTCCAGAGTAAAGTTTAAAGATTAAATCCTAGAAATTTTAACTTGGGAAATATCTTTCAAATCAACCTAGTCAAATCTATACCTATTGTATCAGGAAGGGTTTATCCAGTTGGTCATTCTGTTAAGACACATTATGTGATTGTATGTCTCTTGAGTAGATAAACATGTGCCGGAAACTTGTCTGCCAAAAGAAAAAAGTTCATTTTTTATTCTTATGAAAAACGGTGTTTATAGAACTTAGTGCTAATGTGAGTTACCAAGGCCTTAGAGTTCCTGATTCAAGTGTTGCTACTTGAATGTCACAGCCCCGAATGTCAGTTTCAAGTCTGCTCCAGCTGTTTGTGTTCAATGATGCAATCCATTCCATGAGCATGTCTTCTAAATGTCAACTTTTGTTTATATTGTCGTCATCGAACAAGCATCACATGGCACAAACATTATTTACACTTGTCCTCTTAATCAAGTTTTTTTTTTTCTTTTTTTTTTTTCCTTGCAATTTGATTTCTTCCTATTGGTGTCCGGAAGCAAAATAGTTTTGTTACAATTTTTACCAAGTCTAAACTTAAAGGATCAACTGTGTTCATTGAAATTTAAATAATCTGGTGGTATTACCTTGTTGCAATAATAAATGTCTGCTGTAATATACTAGCCAAAGGTCAGAGGTTGCTACCATAATGTACTAGCTAGAGGCTAGATTAGTGCAATCTACTTGCTAAAGGTTAGAGATTACCGATGTAATATATTAGCTAAAATAACTAGTATAGTAGTGTAATAGTGTGTGAACAGTCTCTATTCTGAGCTAATCAAAATTTTAATTTTACAAAAAGTCAATAATATTGTAAATTTGAAATTGTTGCTGCTATATTGTTAAGCAGGCATTTTTAAATGGTTTTGTAAGTTATGACTAGCTGCAGCCATGCAGTATGATAAGTGCAGCTGCAGCCATGCAGTATGATAAGTGTAACTTTAGCCATGCAGTATGATAAGTGTAGCTGCAACCTTGTTGCAACATTAAACAATTGCGGACTGCTTTTCAAACAGTAGATTTAGTCATGTTATGTGTGGTCAATTTTCAAGCGGTACTATTGAGAACATTGATGAAACTTTAATGAACTGTATGAAATGACCAGTGGTCTAGCCAACTTGACCTGACCCGGTGGTCATAACATAAATTAATCAATGGTCTGAATCGATTTGAGAAAGAATAACAGTAGCCTTCATGTTTCTGTTTTTAGACATAATAGTCTCCTTGTGATATTTGAATGTTTTAAATTGAATGTCAAGAAAGTAGCTTGAGAACCCTCTTCCCAGCAGCACTCTCTTTTTGGTACTCATAAATTCAGCATAATTCTGCTCTATGTATATCTCTTGCTCACAGTGTGATCATAATATGTCCTTGCTACTTGCATTCTAGTTGTATGACTTCATCCCTACATTCTCATGTTCATATTTTTCTACCATTTGCCTCAGGAGCATTATTTATCTTTACCAGGTTGTGTTTTGATTGGTTTTTACTCAACTCTTTTATCTTGCTGTTAGGACTGTAGATACACATTCTAATTTTTTTTAATCTAATTTAATAATTATTTTTTAATTAGGTTTTTATGAAATAACCTTTTAATTTTTTAAAAGCTGTACAGCAGATGATTCAATACTTTTTTGATTTATAACCCCCATTCGATTAATTTATGCATGATTAGCCACCCAAAACATATTAACTAATTTATAAAATTGGACACCTAAATTGTTTTATTTTTTGGTGTTGACCACTGGACCATGAATAATTGCTGTACAGCTTATTAAATTCAAAGAATTTGTTTTTTAAATTATTTTTTTAAAGTTTTTGTTCTTGAAGGTAGAATTTTTTTTTAATTCATCTTTGTTATAGGTTTGGGTTTCGACTTTACTATGTCTACATAGTAATGATTTTCTTTTTCCAAAAGAATTTAAAAAGTAGAAACCCATTCACTGTTTTGTTTATGATGACTTGGAAACCTTGATTTAATTCTACATTTTTATTATGCATCATTTTTCTTTTACTTTGACATGTTTTATGACTGAATGAAAGAACACATTTTTGTAATTAAACTGATGCAATACTGGCCATGAGCTGATGTCTACATTCTAAAAAGACATCTGTATGAATGCCTGTAGTCCTAGATTACTGTCAGTGAGAGCATAGTGTCTTGAGTTGGCTGCTACTCCAGTCACATGAGCTACAGAGGCTAATATTTTGTCTTCCATCTTACCTGCCCTCTGATCTGTGCATTAAACACATTTGATTTAAAAGTCAGAGACAGTTGGTTTGCCTAGGGCAGTGTTTCCCAAACGTTTTCCTTAACGGAACACTTTGCACATTCTGAGTATTTAGCAGAACACGTTGCTTATTTTTTCAGAGAGATTAATTTAGATAATTATTCAGGCCTTGAGGAACACTAGGGTTCCATGGAACACAGTTTGGGAAACACTGGGGCTTCCTTTCCTGAAACAGCTGAACGGAGTCTCACCAAAGCCTACCATTATTTCCTCAGCTGAATGTTTATGTCCTTCTGAGTGTCAATTATTTCATCGGTAGTGATGCCCCTGATGCTGAAACCAAACTCTCTTGCCAGATACTGTGATGTCAAATTTCTCAAACCATCTTGTCAAATTTTTTTTGTTTCTTTTAAGTCCTTAGGAATGTTGGGTTGGGCGTGTCCTTTCTGTATTCAGCGCCATGTTTGCAATAATCAAAGATCAGAAGTGGGCATGTTTCTGTGTGTTGATCTGTTAGCAATGAGATTGTCTGGTTGAACAAATGTTGGAAATAAAATTGAAAACTTAACACAATATCCCTGTCTTGTTAGGTTTTTTTTTTGTTTGTTTTTTCTTATACAAGAATGAAACTGTGACCTCTCTTTGGAGCATGTATCAGATGACATGGCCTAAATTGTGCTGATGTTCCAAAAGCTCAAAAAGATATCAGAAGCCAATATTTTAATGCTTATAACTCAGAACATCTAGCTGTGACAAATGACAGAGGAAATGGAGAAAGATAGTGGAAAGATCATCTGTTGTGCCCCAGCGGTCTAAAGAATAGGGGACAGGTGAAGGTAAACCTCAGAACACTGTTTGACACTGTAGAGATTGCTGGTAAAGTGCCTGGGATTTGTTAGTTAAACTGCTTTGGTGACCAAACATCTAAGTGACTTATACTCACATGTATAATTGTATATACATTTACAAAATATTTTTATTGCTGTGTTAGCATCTAGAAAATACAATCTTTAATACGGGTATTTGAATTATAAGTATTTTAGTTCTTTGCATATCATCTGGGATTTATTAGGTAAGGATCTACTGGTGGATAAATAGAATCAATTGTCTTGAAAGGGCTTCACAGACACGAAATGGCCCAACTGAAATATGCTTTCAAAGAATTATATATTTAAATAGGGCCTATTTAGCTTCTCTTTCATGGTCGAACAGGAGCAAGCTCTCAATTCCTATATGAACTCAAAGATGGCTATGGGGTCCTTTTACTGCTTAGAAAAGCACACAAGGCTTGGGAAGCTTGAATCTTTTGCAGAAAAACAATAACAAGAATAAAGACCACCAGTAAAACAACATATCTAATGAGATCTTAATTTTTGTTTAAAATAAAATTTATTTAAAAAAAATGACTTGGATGAGGTTCATGAGATTTCATGATTGTATTAATGCCCGTCTCAAAAGGCACAAATTTCAAGTCGATTGTTTTAATATTTGTAATGAGGTTCATTACGGCAAATAAATGCACGTTATACTAAATAAGAAGACGCGAAAACAGTAGTCAAAGTCTGTACAATGACCCATAATGCAGGATTTAAAATTGGAATCTTTTTTTACAAAGCTCATATCAACTCACTGTCTGTGTTCTTAAAAGTTTGTACACGTTATTTCTCCCACACCCAATCTCGGATCAAGCTGAAATTTCGCACAATTATTTCTTTTACTTGACAACATAAGAATCAATAAAAAAAAATTAACCAATAAGTTAATTAACTTTTGGAAAGTAATTATTTTGTTTGGTATCCCGAAGAATGGAAAGAAAGTATACTTGACTGAAGTGGTTGCATGAGCTGAATTAGTCTCAATTTATAGGTCGTGATCTGAGTTTTAGTGAACACAACATGAAAAATAGGACGAGACTAAAGAAACAATAGATGACTAGACAATCTTCCATGTTCATTAACTCTCCACTTGCAGAGTGGTTAGCGTGTTGGCTTGAGAAGACTTGATCTATGAGTTCGAATTTAGGTTTCCTCTTTCCTTATAAGTATTTTTTTTTAATATTCTTTCATTTCTTCTGTAACAAGAACTTGTGCTATCCTTGTTCTAACGTTGGTTTCAGTTCCTCTTTTGTGGTTATTTCAATAAGCTGCTCCTGTCTAAATTAATGATTCGTCTGTGATTGTCCCCACATAAAAGGGTTCAACCCAGTAGGGAATATCCTAGTGAAGAATGTTTTAAAATCTTTGGATTTGTTCGTTATGTAATAGACATTCTGTGGCATTTTACGTTTCGAGAGACGATCTTTTCCCTTTGCAACTTCTTGTGTGACCAAAGAGGCCAATCCTTGATACACAGCTGGGGTCACAGGTTGGGCATGTGTAATCATCAGGCGCCGTTGCATTTTCACCCTTCTTACTACTACTCTGGTGTATGGCTTCTGCATCTTTCTTTAAGCTCGCTCTCCACGTGGATCTATCCAGTGCCACTTTTTAACAGACATTAAACAGTAGAATAAGGTGCGAGTAGAATATTATTTAAATTATCTGATCGGATAGGCCTAAACTGGCTTTCAGCGAAAACGTTATTTTAAATGTAGGCTATACAAATTTCATCTTACTGCGGACCTCCAACAGTCGTATCGAGGACCTGTCACAGTCTCGGTTGACAGTGCCTGTTATATGTTCACCTCGGGTTAAGAGGGTGAAAAAACACGTGAAACTCCTGATATAGGAACAGGAAGTAAGAATGACTAAATTGACTTTTAGTTCAGTCAGTAGTATCTTTTGGTCCGGTGCGGACAGTGGTGACTTAGAGAGTCGATTAGTAACTTGGAGTTAAGTAGTATCTTTTGAGCAGTCGAAGCCAGTAGTCTTTTGACAGTACACGTATTTTGATAGTTTTTCTCTGGAGAGTCAAGTATATAATAGTAACTTTGAAGTTTATTGTTACCCGCTGTGATGCGAATGTGAATTAATAAGATGTAGTATATTTGATATATTTAATACCGCTGTTATACGGATGTAGTTAGGCCCCCCTATATTGCAACTGGATATTTTTGGTGTAACAACTAGAAGTGCAGTACATTATTATAATTATTGAATAAACGTCATATTGTCTGCTCAAGAACGACTTTGTATACTATTCATTATTGTTAACTGCTAAGTGGACACACGAACCCAGCATTCCTTAACAATACACAAGAGTGTCACAGGACCGCTGCCCATCGGAAACGTGTAAAACATTTACAAAAACATGCTCTGTCTGTTTTTAGGCGTATATGCAAATATTGTAAACTATATAGCAGGAATTAATATTAGATATTAGGTGTTAGTATCGTGGACCACCACTGCTAACTCTTTCTTATATACATAGAACACACATTAGAGATTTGGAATTGAAGACAATACCTTACATTATGCATAAATAAATCTTTAGGATGCAACCCTAACAATTTTACGAGACTCTGGTTACACGTAGGCCTAATTATCATAGAGCCTTGATCGAGTCATTAAATTGGTTTTCCTAGTTGGTTCATGCAAACCTGCAATGTTATAATTCTAATATATTTATATAGGCCTATGGAACTTGGGAAGAAAGCAGCACGAAAGTGTCCTAATTATAACCAGAGTTGGATTTAAGGTACAGCCCCAGGAACTCCCAAAGAATGGGGACTCCACAAAAGATAAAAAAATATAGGCTTATCCGAATTTCAACTTTTATTTTCCTAACATTTTTTTCTCGCATTTTTACTCCTAGCAAATTTGTTGTGATTTAAAAGTGTATGCTTCCGGAATCTTAGGAATTAGCTATGGAAATAGCAGCCTATAAATACAGCCAGGGATTTACGACAATGCGTCTACCAAGGGTCTTACCCTCCAAAAACTAAAAAAAAAAAGTAGGCCTACACTTTTTAAAACTAAAATATGCATATTAAATTTTTTTTTTAAAAGGAAAGTGAGATTAAATTGACAAGAACACTATTTTTTTTCTTCTAAAATATAGTATGCTTTTAGACACCTTCAGGACAGAAGACTCAAAAGTAAAGTAGCAATTATACATTAAACACTGAACCATTATCTTCAAATACAAAAACACAATTTAATAAAATACTCAGAAAGACACAAAGATACAGGTACATATTTTATCCAATATGCTAGGACAAATTTGTACAAATACTACTTCTTCCCTAATGCTATTAGAGCATGGAATGGGTTGCCTGAGCTAGCCAGGAAAACCAGTGACTTGGCAGAATTTAAGTCATTGGTTAATATGCATGACTAAATGCATGACGCGTAGGACGTAATCATCTTTTTTGAAGTAACGTCTGTATTATATAAGATATCTCCACAAGAAAGGGGCCTCCACAAAGGAGATTTAAAAAAAAAAAATAGGCCTATCCGAATTTTGACGGGTCAGAAACTTTTAACTTTTTTTTCCTAACATTTGTTCCCGCATTTTTACGGCTAGCAAATTTGTCGCGATTTAAAAGTGAATGCTTCCGGAATCTTAGGAATTAGCTATGGGATTAGCAGCCTAAATACAGCCAGGGATTTACGACAGTGCGTCTACCAAGGGTCTTACCCTCCAAAAAACTATTTTTTTTAAAGTACACTTTTTAAAATTAAAATATGTATATTAAATTTTTTTTTTAAAAAAGGAAAGTGAGATTAAATTTACAAGAACTCGATTTTTTTTCTTCTTTAAATATAGTAGGCTTTTAGATATAGTATTTTCATTCATATTTGTATCTTCTTTTTTTTTTCTCTTAAATTATTCCCTCCCTTTTTTATGTCGGAGGTTTCAAATCAGTAATTCTATATCTGAGATTAACCGCGCAGTGTTTTCCAGACATGGGTGCCCGCAGGACTTTTCCAGGGGAGTTGCAATTTGCCACCTATGGCTCAAAGTTGTATCTTCGACTTTTTTTTTTATTACAGAGGCTACACGTTGGTACGTTTATCCGTGCGGCTCGTGCATCCCAAACGGTCAAGCAAACAAAAAATGCAAAGGCTGCCAAAACTGTCAATAAGTGTCAATAACTTTACTACTGAATTGCTTCTCGTCACGATGGACAAACCGGCGATGAACGCTTATCCGCAGTGATGATATTCTTCTTTACGTTGTAGCTCTTGCATCGTTTTAGGATGCAGACAAAACAGGTTGAACTGAACATTATTATTGCTTGAAAAGCGAGACGTTAATGAAGAAGCTAACGAATGAAGTTACGTAGGCCTAAGTTTCAAGTAAAATTCGCCAAACAGTGAAAGGTATTCTCAAAGTAGTGACTCAAAGCGCGAAGGAATTGATTTTTTTTTTCAGTTCATTGTGTCTCACACAAAAGAGGTAAATTTAGCATCAACGCTTTCGCTTGGAACTGTTATGGAAGAAATAGATACTGCTATTGATGAGACCGCAGCATTACTTACACCTGAAACGGCATTCAAGTCAATGAAAACAAGTTTAAGTCTGTGAGACTCGCAACGGACAATGTCTGCTTCAGGGGAAAATGCCAGGCAAAATAAGAAGAGGCAGAAAAAGAAAGCAGATATTCTACCCAAGGCATGAATAGACATGAATGGAGAAAAGACGGTACGGTTGACAGATTATGCGTGGTGCCCCAACGGTTCCACAGACTAAACCCTAAGGGCAAGGTGAATGTGATGTATTTTTGTCGTCTGATTTTTTTGTATTAACACACAAATAATACTCTTATAGTTGTGATATTCAGCTCTGAGCACATCGAAGTTCATAATTATACAGTAAAATTTGATATATATATATGGACATTATGGATATAGACATTATGGATATAGATCATCCTACGCCTGTTCCTAGGTCAATCTAGACTAATTCTAGACAATCTAGTGATTCCAGTCGTGCATTTTTCAATGCATTATGATTATACTTGTTTTGTCGGTTTGTGTAACATTGTCCGATTGTCTTAGATAAATCAAATAACAACATAAAACTAAAATGTTATTTAACCTTGGTTAGGCCAATAATAGAATATGCATCCACCGTGTGGGACCCCTCAACTCAAGAAAACATTAAGAAACTGGAACAAACACAAAATAGAGCAGTGAGATTCATAACAAACGAATATTCACATTTGACTAGGGTAACACCATTAGTAAAATCACTAAATTTAGAAAGCCTTCAAGACAGAAGACTCAAAAGTAAAGTAGCAATTATACATAAAACACTGAACCATAATCTTCAAATACAAAAACAAAATTTAATAAAATACTCTGAAAGACACAAAAATAAAGGCACATTCCTCGTCCCATATGCTAGGACAAATTTGTACAAATACTCCTTCTTCCCTAGTGCTATTAGAGCATGGAATGGGTTGCCTGAGCTAGCCAGAAAAACCAGTGACTTGGCAGAATTTAAGTCATTGGTTAATATGCATGACTAAATGCATGACGCGTAGGACGTAATCATCTTCTTTTTTGAAGTAACGTCTGTATTATATAAGATAAGATAG
Organism: Biomphalaria sudanica; assembly: GCA_036873155.1. Classification (NCBI taxonomy): domain Eukaryota; kingdom Metazoa; phylum Mollusca; class Gastropoda; family Planorbidae; genus Biomphalaria; species Biomphalaria sudanica. Next base: position 163,898 of record JAZGLO010000707.1, on the reverse strand, counting down.
ATAAGATTTTAGAATCTGTGGGAAACAAAATACCCTACTTTATGGGTACAATGCAGCCAAATAAACAATCGACATAGATCTAGATCTAGACTAGTTAATGGTAGCCGCCGTACTATCTAAATCTAGGAACTAGAATCTAGGTCTAGATTTTAACCCTAGGTGGCGCTTTATCAACGTCTTCCTTTCCTCCGCCATCTTGTAACTCCTGCATGTATTTAGAAATTGTTTGTTGTAGTAAATTGATACAAAATTTGTTTTAGAGTTGAGTTTAAGGTAAGCCACTATGGCACAATATATTCAAGTCGTTGAGGACGAAAACGACGAACCAGTTGAAATTCCCAGTGAACCGGATGGCACTTTGCTGTTGACAACACTTTCTGCACAGTTTCCTGGTGCTTGTGGCTTGAAATACCGCAATCCAGACTCTGGCGCTTTTCGTGGAATTCGCCTTGCTGACGGAATTTTGCATCCACCTGATGGCATTTGGGGAAATTTTCAGTATCTTGCTGTGTTTCCCAAGGGTAAAGGTTATCAATCATTTTTTGTTCTCTTTTTATTAGAGTCTACTGTTATCAGTCACTGATCATGTGATGTGTTAAATAAAATAAAAATTAGAGGAAAGGATGCTTGTCGGCCACGTTAAGGCTAAGCCAATCTCCGGCAATTTTTAAGTTTCAAAATTCATAACTCCGTAATGGTCTGACCTTTGAAAAAACTGAGGGTGTAAACGAATTCTACCCTTTTGTCTATAAAAATAGTTATTTTGTATCACTAGACACTTCGCAAACCATAGTTAAAAAATTAAATGTCATGTGAAGAGGGGTAGGGTTGGTTTTCTGATGTGTAAAAGTTTTCGACATAATTTTTTTCCTTGTCAAAGTTGTTGGCCAGTTTTGAGATTTATCGGCCACGTCAAAGGAAATATATATTTAATTATTAACTCTTTAAGACCGTAATGACGCTGACAGCGACCAGTCTCCCGGCCGTGCTAACGTAATGACGCTGACAGCGTCCAATCACTATTTCCCTGTTTACTTCTTTTTCTTTTCTAATCCACATTTTTAATCCCTTAAATGGTCTAAGGAAACGCTAGAGCGGCCATTTTGAAAGTTTTTTTCTTCTGATACTTAGTGGATCTACGTTGTTTTTATTATTTTAAATATTTTTTATCGTAAGTGACTTGTGAATTTTTCGTTTGTTTACATCATGGCTGACAAGCCTTCTTGTTATTCATCTGGCTCTAGGCCTGCTCGCCGTTTTACAGCTGATCAGGCACTAAACATCTTCTTAGATATGGATGATAGTGACTTGAGTGACTTAGAAAATTATCCTGGAAGCTCTGAAAGCGATTTTCAGCCTTCAAGCGAGTCTGATAGTGAATTAGATATCTCTAGTTCTAGTAGTAAACGAAAGGGGGCGTCGCCCCAGCCAGGCCCTAGTAGATCTAGTAAGCAACCTCGCATTGCTACAGCTGATGTACTACATGTAGAACAAACTGAATGGGAAGAAGTAGATCAAGATCTGCATCCAGCACCATCTACTCATAATAATTTTAGGTTTTTGCCTAAAGATGGTCGTCAGCCAGGAATAAATCCTGCTACTGGCCTAGATGAAAATTCTACCCCACTTCATTTTTTTGGTACTCTAATGACATCTAATATTACTGGTGATTTTATTAGATCTGTCAACAATTATGCTGAACACATGATTGTAAAAAATAGCCCTGCATTGTCCAGATCAAGGTTCAACAGAGACAATTGGCATAATTTCACAGAGTACGAATGGCTCAAATTTTTAGCCGTCATTATCAACATGGGCATTGACAAGAGACCGTCAATTCGAGACTACTTCTCAACCGCTGACAACCTCTACACAGGCTTTTATCACAAGATGTTTCAAAGGGAGAGATTTGAAACAATTTACTCTTCAATGCTTCATGTGGGAGAGCCAGGTGCTGAAGACACAAACAAAATAGAACCATTTGTAAATAGCCTTACTGAAAGATTTCAGTTTGCGTTCACGCCAAATCAGTCTGTCTCCATAGATGAGATGATTATTGGATGGAAGGGAAGGTGGAGGTACAAAATGTTCAATGCTGCTAAACCATACAAGTACCATATTAAAAGCTTTGGTCTAGTAGACAGTGGTACTGGCTATGTATTGAACCTCCTTACATACTATGGAGCAAATACATCATATGATCCCGAAGCTGATCCGAATGGTGGAATGGCAATAAATATTTGACACCCTCTTGAAACATTTGGATAAAGGTTACCATATTTATGCAGATAGATGGTACACAACAAGGGGTTTGATTGACCATCTTCTGGATCAAGGACAATACTATACAGGGACAGTACAAAACAACCGTGTTGGCTTCCCCAAAGCTCTGAAAACCGGAGTGCTCAAACACATGCAAAGCAAATACTGGATGCTCCAGGATAAAATCTTGTGTTTAACCTGGAAGGACAAAAAAGCCAGTCATCCTTGCTTCAACAAGTGCTACAGCAGAGGATGTCACAGTGCAAAGGGGCAAAGTAAAACCAGGAGCCATCCATGCTTATAACTACAGCATGAATGGCTGTGATCGTGCTGATCAGATGATTGGCTACTATGGCATCCACACTCGTAGAACAAAAAAATGGTGGAAAAAGATTTTTTACTGGTCTTTAGAGATAACCACAGTAAATGCCTATATCCTCTGGTGCCTTACAAGACCACCAACAATGAAGAAACATGAGATGACTCTGAAAAGCTTCAAGCAACGAGTCATCGACGAGCTGTGCTGCAAAGCCTCAGCAATCATGCCTGATCCAACCAGAACAATTTTCACAAAACCAGGACGTCCTCGATTGTCTAATTCAATTGAACGCCTAGAAGGAGCAAAACACTGTATTGCTTACACTGAACAAGACAGAAAATGTAAGGTATGCAGCACGCCTAAAACAAGTAAAACGCTGCAACTTTATTTGCAAAGGCTGTGAAGGTCATCCTCATCTCCATCCAAAACAGTTTTGAGATATGGCACACCAAAGTTCATTTTTAATCTGGTGTACACAGTACTTGTAAATAGTTTGATTTTGTGTACAAAATGTATATATATAGCTTCAAGTTTCATTTTTTGTTATTTTCCTAATTTTGTTTTGGAATGAGACTGATTAAAAGGATCACTAAAAGTGTAAATATTGATCAAGTTTGACAGTGTTATGTTTTTTCAGTAGATAATTGGATAGAGTTTAATAATTCATACTATAATAATGAATAAGGACTGTTGCAATATTCTTTATTACTTGGGTAAGTCAATTTTTACATATTAAAATTAAAAAAAAAAAATTTTCATCTCTGAAATTACCTAATTTTTTTTTCCAGTGACTATCAATAACAATAAAAGATAAATTATCTTGTAGTACATTCAATTTCCAACAAAATTTTATATAACATGTCTATGTTTTAACAAACAGAAAAAACAGTAGGACGTTTATAAATAGGCTTATGTGATAAAAATTGTGGGGAAAAAAATAATTCCGGTAGAATGAGAAAAAAATTACGGTTTTTAAGAGTTAAGAAATTTCATCCTTAATTTTTTTTTTTTTTTACATTAGCGCAACGAAACAAGCCATACGATCACTTTTCCCACGATCCACACTTTCATTCTTGGCTTGTAACTGACGTCACACTTAAGTCCACTACTTTGGGCCTAGCCTAGTTGGTCGTGCTAGGGAAAAAAAACGCCTGTTATGGGGGAGAATATGAGGAGTCTTCTTTTTTGTCTACCTTATTGTCTCTACGGGGCACTTTTTTCTCCGTAGCACAGCTCCGCTAGCCTAGTGCGTGCTTGTCTCACCTTAGCCTTTGTGAAACCAGTAACTGGTCGATCAATAATTGGTAGTCTCCTGCTCTCTCTCACTTTTTTTTTTTTGGAGCATCTCCACTCTATGGTATGCTTAGGAGACATGGGAAAAAGGGAGGGGGAGTAGGCTTCATACTCTCTTTTGATTTTGACAATCTCTTAGACCACACATAGCATAGTGCATATATACTTATCTCAAGCCCAGTGCATGTTGATGTTTCACACAAAGGCCTTTAGCGCACATGGTCGATCAATAATTGTAGGCTCGAGGTCTACAATGATATTGCATCTGTGACTTTTTTTTTCAGCTGGCCATTGATGCCAATTTATTATTGTATATATAGATGTGCCATGTGCACTCAAGTGCCATAACATTTGTACATATTTGTTGCCTATTAAATGGTTTAAAATAAATGGTTCTATGTTTTGCATACACCACATTAGCTTTTTTTTTTTAATAAATGAATTCTTGTTTTAGTAAAACATGTAACAAACACACACAAGAACACATACATAACTTAAATATATATTTTGTACTATATTATTTTGAGTAAAAACAAAACTATTCATATAATTTTAAAAAAAAAATTAAATTTTTTATATTTCCTCTTCTTTACTGTGTCAAGTTATTTCCCTTTGATGACTAGCATCATATGACAATATGTTTTCTTATTCAGCAAAGGAAAAACTTATTGGCCACCTTTTATTTAAATGTTTAAGTGGGAATGGAGAGTCTGGGTTGTGAAATGTATTTGTTTCTATGTCTATTTAGAAGCATTATATTTGGGTTTTAAGTGGCTAATGCATCTAGGGGCTTAAAAATCGTGTAACACCAGACCCTATCTTGTTCTTCCCCTTGGGAAAAAAAAGGTCAGTTTTACAGTAGTCTACTTTGACCCCAGATAAAATTACTTTCTCTCAATGAAAAAGGGAGCTGTTCGTGTCGGAAGTGTGACAAAATGGTGCATGCGCAGTATTTAAGAGGAAGTTTGGTAGTAAACATTCAAATAAAGAAGAAATAATAATAATACAGTGAGGTGATCGATAAGCAAGCTGAAACCCGGGTGGCCGACAAGCATCCTTTCCTCTCTAATATTAATTTCCTACCTTACAAGTTACAATAACGTACATCTTGCAGACATTGTGCAATGTTTGTTGTCACCTATAATCATTAGATCCAGATTTACATTTTTTTTCTAGATCTTATTGACCATAATTCGTTTTAAAATTAATAAAATTTTGATTACAGTGCCTGACCCTTGTTTGTCCAGTGTGCCAAAATATCTAAATTTCTGCCTGTAGTCATAACTCTAAAACTATTGACATCCACTATCGACCTAGTTATTTCTTTTTATTTGTTGGCATTACAGATTCTAGATCTATGTACTTTGCTCATGACTGCACATATCCAACAAATGGCAGCTTTCATCCAATCAGTTTTGATCAATTTGACTCTTCAATTTGAATACTGAATTTGATTTGTGTCCATTATTTAGCTATTGATGTCAATTTTGAATGTTATTGTTATCTATTGTCAGAGAATAAAAGAAAAGGTGAAGATGGTTATGACAATCCTGTGGCTAAAACCAAAAGGCTAGAAAATCAGAAATGTTCAGATCTCATTGTTCTTGGTTTGCCTTGGAAGAGTACAGAGGAAGATTTAACAAAGTACTTTCAACAGTTTGGTGAACTTGTTTTAGTTCAGGTAGGTTCTTAAGCCCAATCTGCTGACTTAAAAGCATATTCACTTCTGTGGATTTTTTGTCTTTCACTTATGTACTATGTGTTGGTATCATTTACATTTTAACATCTTTTTCTCACACGTTTAGTCTGAAAAAGAATACGTTCATATATACGAACTTACAAATTCATCTGAAATTTATCCTTTTTCAAGAAAACTTGAATCATCTTTTCATAAAGGAAAATACATAAAACCATTTTAAAGACTAGATAGATTTATCTAGATATCAAGATTACATCTACATGCATCTAGAATCATGTGTAGATAAGATATTGATCTTTCTAAATTTTAATCTACAAATCTAGTCAAGGGAAACTTGATTGAAGTTGAAAGGTTACATTTTTGGGGGTTTGTATAATTCTTTTGCACCAAAAAGTCATGTCTAGGCCTAGCGTTGTTAATAAAAATCCAAACTCTCATGGGTGTTATGACAATGTCTACTTGCTCCATCTCTTTTTTGCTATTTTCAGTAATGCATTTCAAGATTTGTTATAATCCAACAACAATCTATCTAACAACTTGCCTAAGCATTTTGGGTTTCTCTTGTTTCTGTAGGTTAAAAGAGACACCAAAAGTGGCCAGTCCAAAGGTTTTGGTTTTATTCGCTTTGTCAACTATGAATCTCAAGTGAAATGTTGTGCTCAGCGTCATATGATAGATGGAAGATGGTGTGATGTAACGATTCCCAATTCCAAAGTAAGTTTTCACCTTCCCCATTCATCTGTTGTAAAGTCATTTCTTTATCTGGGTGTTAAAAACTTTCAGGGATAATTTGCACTAATTGGATGAGTATTTCAAGATTTTTGTCTATATAGTGGACAAAATACATGAAATTGACATTTTAAAAGTACAAGTGAAGTATTATATGTGCACATTGTGCTGCCATTTTTCAACCATTGTTTAAAAAAAAATGTATTTGGTGCCTAACAAGGTAAAAAAAAAAGGTTTTAGGCTTTAGTTTGCTATTATTATTGTTGAAATTTTCACAGAGATGCCTACTAAAACAAGATATTCTAGTGTTATCAAATTAAATTTTCAGCTGTTGTTAAGTAACATTAATTTCATAGTATGAAGATTATGTAATTTTGTTTTAAAAATAGAATTATCTATTATTTAAAAAAAAAAGAATAAAGTGTGTACGCCAATGATGTGAATAGATTAGCTTTCACCTACAAATAAACACTTTTGGGACATATCTAAGCTTGTAGTTCTTAACAGCTGCCTTAGATGGTCCATTTAGCAGGAAAAAACTGCAATCTGTTCAAGTATGCCTCCTCATACTTCTATTGAGTTCTTAAAACAACTGTTCTTTCCTTCTGCTCTTGCTGTTGGAAGAAATGGGAGAAGATAAAAATAAGAATTAAGGTGAGTTAAGTTGATTCTGGAGATGGAAAAACAAATTTAAAGGTATTGCTAGTATTGCTACAGATGCTGACTAGTTTGCATTGAAGATGTCTGTACTTGGCAGCGTTAGGGTTATTTTCTCAAGTGCAGTAGGAAAGATTTGTAATAAAGCAATTGCCTGAATTTTTAAATATATTTTTTTTAAAGCAATTAACACTACATCATATTCTAGTAGCGTATTTGAAACCAGAAAAATGTAGAAAATGCTAAAAATTTATGATTTTAACCGCCCTATACCTCTCTTAAATAAACTCTGCCCCCAACCACTAAAAACTTGTTGAAATAAGAAAAATGTTACTATTCAATTTGTTTGTGTTTTGATACTGCTACTTTGTTTATTGAAGAAAATACCAAATGGTTGACACCTCCTGACCCTCCCCATAAAATTATTCTATCATGTTTTGTAGGTAGGCATCTCTGTTGTATAAAAGCCAGTTCACATTGAATTTTTATTAGAAAAAAGTTTTTCTTTTTGTTTTTTTGTCATGAGTAAAAATTAACTGATGAATACCAAAAGCTGCTATGCAATTATTATTTTTTTTTCTAATCATATTTCCTTGGGATTAATTCAGTAACAAATTCTAGCGACTAAATAAGTGACCATTATATTTTCCTAAGCTGACTTTTTTTGTTCTAATATTTTGAAATTATAATTAAAAAGGGGTATGATTAATTTTAAATCTGTTTATTTTGGAAGCAAAATGCATCTTCCTTGATAATAATTTTGGGTTAACATCAGTAAACAGTTGTTAAGAGTTTAAAGCTTATTTTAATGTTTAATTTAAATGAGAGCGTTGGCAGCTTAGAATCCAACTGTGATCAAGCCGTTGCAGTTGAACTTCCAGTGAACATGTCAGATGTCTTGAAGTGTGTGTGTATTTGTTTACATGGCATTGAGTAAAAGCTTCTCAGTTGATTGTTAAATGTTTGGATGTGCTGAACATTCTGACTGTCACCATGGTATCGAACGAGAGTTCACTTCAAAATATGCATGCCCCCTTTAGAAATAAATAGGCATAACTCAGTTGTTAGTTTCCTCTTTGCGCTAAAGAAATTTAAAGCATTTTCTTAAAACTGGGTAATAAATGCTTCTAATACATTCATCCGTTAATTTTACCAATACATTAGATTTAAATTAACTAAGACTCTTTATAAACAAAGCTAGCCAATTCTGAATGTTAGGTATAATGACTTGAGTCCCTCAAAGATAGCACTATGTTCCCCCACTTCCAGCATCCTATTCAGCACAGATCATCATCATCATCCCGTCAAGGCTACAACTTTAAACCCTATGCGAAACAAGCAGTTGGCAGCTTTTCCTTTGGGTCTGGGTCTGGTTATGAAGATGATCTAGATGGAGGTTATCGCCAGGTTTGTAGCACTCTTCTTTGTTTCCATCCAAGGGTTTTAGATGTACACCTCTTGTAGTGGTTGCCAGTGGTTGTTGAACTTTGTTTGTAGTTTGGCTGTAGTGAAAGTGCAATGCTTGATCGAACATGATCAAGATTAAAATGTTATCGCTTGTAGAATGTATGTGTTATGACTGATGAGCACGCTATTAGTGAAGTGATAGGCATGATAAATGTGTGTGTGAATGTGTGATGCATGTGTATTTATTATTGGTGTGGAAGTAGAAAATAAAATTAAACTTAGTTTTAACTTATTTTAGTCGAGATTTATTTCACAGCTTAGAATATAATATATGCTTGTATTCTCTTATCGCTAATTTTGTTTTGTTTTTCTAGGAGGGTAATAACCAGATGATGAATCGTAAAGTGTTCATTGGACGTGTAACAGAGGATATCAGTGCTGAGGACCTCAGGAATTACTTTAACAAATTTGGCGAAGTTGTGGACGTCTTTATTCCTAAACCATACAGAGCTTTTGCTTTTGTCACTTTTGCTGATGCTGAAACAGCGCAAGCCTTGTGTGGGGAGGATCATATTATTAAAGGAGCTAGTGTTCATGTTAGCAGTGCTGCGCCCAAGTCATTTGATAAGGTAAGCTATCAGTGATGTTCAGTCGATAATACTCAGGACAGTTTTGAAATAACAAAAAGAAAGAGAAAATCTTGACCTCATTTGCCATACTAAGCAAAAGCTTGTTTGAATTTTGAACAGAAACTAGTTGGACATTAGTTATCACAAAATTATTAATAAGAACAAAAATGTTGTTAGGATAATTAAGACCAAACAGTACATGGAATTGGATGACAAATGGTTTTAAATAGAACATTTTCAAAGTCTGTCTTCTCCCACCCCCAGAAAAACAAATGATTTATTTAGTAGTAATCTACTACCATACCTTTGACCAAGTGTAATATAACTGAAAAACTATATTTTAAAAATGTTGAACTCCAAATATTTCAGGAACTAGAGTCTAAACAAAGTGACTTATTTAATATTCACATAGTAACTGAATATGTTCATTGTACAAAAGTTTTATTAATGATTTATATGAAATGAACAGTGCAGTTTTTCTCTTTCTAACCTCTAACCTCATCTGCAGTTTTGACTTCTATTTGAAATCTTTGCATGCTTAGTTAAGTGTTTTTCTTCCTTTGAATATGATCCAAAACTTAAATCATCCAAACTTGGTAGTGGTGTAAGAAAATACATTCTGAATTATTTTTTTTTCTTTTTGCATGAGTAATTTAACCCTTGAGCAGCTGTATAAGAGAAAAATAGAGCTAAAGATATGCTTCAAGTCATCTATAGGTCTACAGAGCTCAAAAACATATAAATATCGCGACTGATTTAGTGCATTCTAATCTTCAGTTTGACCAGATCAGAACTAACATCATCAATACTAGTTCTAAGATTGATTTTTTTTTTAACTATTGCTACTGTTGATCTCAAAAGGCTCTAAATCATTTTCCTCAAATGTTCTACAGCTGAAACATTAATATTACCATCAAAGTCATATTCAATTATAGCCTAAACATTGTTAAATATGCTCCATTCTTGTAGTCTTTGCAAAAAAAAAAAAAAAGAACTTTTCATAAATTCATACAAATCCATTCCAACATGCAGCAGATACCAAATAAATTGCTATTGCTCTCTTAGGTTAGATTTAGTAAAGGATTATAAAATATTTAAAAAACTAGCAAACAAACCAACTGTAATTTGTTGATTCCCTGTGACTCTTTATAAATTCTTTTAGGTCTAAATATCACAAATGGCTGCTTGAAATCTAGATTTAAAAAAAAAAAAGATTATTATGAAAGTAAATGCTACATGTTGATAAAAAAAAGTATTAAAAACATTTAGGCATCTTATGTGTATCCTTTTTTGAGTGTTTGTTGCATCCATGACTTTAGTGTTCCCAATGAGACATAGCGGTTGAAGACATCTAAAGAAAATGCACTTGCTTAGCCCTTCTGTCATAAATTAGTTAAAACTAAGATGTTTTGTTTCATTCTAAATGTAATGTATTGCTTACTATGTTTCTATCTCCAGGGTTCTGACCGGAAAGGTTTTGGACAAGGTAGTGGTGGAGGAGGAGGTTACAATCAAGGTGGTGGTTGGGCTCAGGGTAGAGCCTCTGCACCTGGACCAGTTGGCGGTAAAGTAGCTAATGGTGCTGATGGACTGGGAGGAAACCTTGGTATGAACCTCCTGAATTCTGCCATGCTGGCTGCTGCCCAAGCCATGCTCCAGAACCAGGGAGGATGGGGCGCTTTAAACCAAGGACCATCCCAAGGTGGTAGTGGGGGAAATATGGGGGGTGGGGATCACCAAGCCCCTCCACCTATGGCACCATTATCTAACCAGGGTGGGTTTGGAAGCATGGGAGGAGGAAGTGGAGGGGGAGGTGGTGGCAGTGGAGGAAATTGGTGGAGCAATGAGGGTAGTTCCACATCTGGAGGTCATTACAGTGGATGGGGTGGATCTCATGGAGGTAGAGGGGGCAGTGGTGGTTGGAGCTAAATCACTACTTTTAAATGTGTGAAAGCCAGACAACCAATGTTTGCAGATGTGATTGAACTAGAAAGTTTGAATATTAATAATGTTTGAGTAGTTTTTATTGGATCAGATGTATGTGAGTCTGAAGCTAAGTAACTTTTTTTTTTGTAAATAGAATTCCTTTCTTCATGTCATTGGTGTAAATGTTGTCAAATAGAACTCTCTAAAGAACTCTTATTCCAACTTTGCATTCAGCTCCTTTTCATTGACATAATTACATCGCTTCATATGGTTTTATCAATTTAAAAATGTTTTTTTTTTTTAAATCATATCTTTGCTTTTCTTTTAATCTACGTCACTATTATTTTACATGTTGAGCTTGATCATTTTTGTAAGAATTTTTTTTTTTTTTTTTTTTTTTTTTGTGGGTTGCTTGATTGATTTTAGTTGTTGCAAGATGTTTTAGAAATTTGTGGCTAAGATTTGAACTAGAGTGAAAGTGGCCGCTTGTAGCTATCTTCACTCAGTTTTGAGCTCAATGAGTGTGAAGTCTCCTCTAGCAGAATGGGATTTGTGAATCTGATGAATGGACTTTGTTGCAGTGCAGGCATGACTGGCTAGTGTGCTAGGACACAGAAGACCATTTAAACAATTGACTGAAGTCTCTCCCTTCCACTGCAACAATCTGAAGGTCTCAAATCCCATCCATTAGTAACAATTAATCAAGCAATCCTCGTCTCATGGATCTTAAGGATTCATTCTGATACTACTATGTTGTTGTTTATCGAATTAAAAAAAAAAAAACATTCATCAATTAAGTGTAAACTAAAAAATGAAGTGATTTGTCTACTTTTGATTTTCTGTTTTTATGTGCACTTTGTTTCTATTTTGAGAATTGTCAAAAGGAGAAAATAATTCAGAAAACAAAATTATTAAATGGTCTTCATATCAATTGTATGCTAGCTGTTGTAATTACTTCCTGTGTCTTGTTTAGAAAGTGACTATTTGCACAAGAGAAGAATATGTATTTTATGATCAGTTCACCATTGGTGTATTTTTTTTTATTGGTTTGCTTTAAAGAGTCTAGAAGTTATAACATTGTGTGTGTTTGATCACAAATGTACTTATTCTTCTCTGACAGAAAGTTGAGTGAAAAGGTTCTTGAAGGGACTTCCCTGTAATTTCTATTTAATACATTCACACAAATGTGATCAGTGTTTTTGAAGTAAGTTATGAATACAGATATAGCAAGGAGCAAAGTACCGCATGCAACAGTCATAAGGTTTGGGATGGAATTAGTTCAGCATAGAGACTTCTAAAACTATACTACCCCAGAATCGTTTCACTGATGATCTGTTTGTTGGGGAAGGATACAATTCAAGAAAAAAATTATTTTTTTAAAACAAAAACATTTTCAAGAAATGATGTTTGTTTAACCAGTCACACTTATGTTAACACAGCAACATTTTGGTCTGGCAATTCCAATAGTCACTTCTTTCTGTTCACCTTTAAGACTGATATATAATGGACATTGCAATACCCAAATACAACATGGTGCAATATTTATTATTTACACCATAAAAATAGCAAGAAAAATAAGTATCACCTGTCTATATGTAATAATTTTATTTTAATTTGCTAGCTGTACTACAATAATTAACGGATCAATTATTTGTTTCTATTTATTAATATCTAATTAAGAATTTATAAGTCTCTCAGTACAGTAATTTATTCAGGTGAATGATTATAACAAAAATAATACCTAAAACTGAATTCATAATGTTACAACCGTGACACTATCCCTTTAAAAGCAGTGATCAATGAAGTACATAATTTTTTCCACAATAATTATGTTATAAATGTACATGAAATAGGTAGATTTTCATCACAGCAATACATATATAAGTAAGCTTTTCTTCTTATAGCAAATATTGCAACAGAAATGAGAACTTATGCCTCAGAACACACAATGCCGCTAGCAAGGCTTAGTCACTTAATAATAATTGTTCCAGTAATTCAAGATGATTTTATGAATTTTCGGTCGTTTCCTTAAAAAAATAGTCTATACTCTTTTATGTCCTAATATTTTTTTAAAATATGTATATGTGCAAACTGTTTACCTATTTTACTTGGATTCTGAAATTTAAAAAAAAAAAATATTCCCTTCATAGCATTGACTCGCAAATGTATCACCCTTCTATCGACTGCTTTGACAATTATGAGTTATAGGCTCTATAATATGAATGAATAAGTAAATATTGAAATTTGTATGCCTAACTGTTCAATTTTATATGGAACTCAATTTTTTTTTCTGGATATTGACTGCAAAATCTCTAGGGAAAAAACAACAACATATGAATAAAAATTAAGAATAATCTTTAATTAACCTTGTTTCAAAATAGGCTGTATTACTTTGATAATTTGATTGATAAATATATGAATGCATATATATTTAAATATATGTATATCTAAACTCTCATTAAATACTATACAATATTTACACCCTTTGTAATAATACAACCTAAAGTTTCCTACACATCAAGAAACTAACACATTAAAAGAAATAGACTGGTACCATGAGACTATTGGTTTGTGAAATGCACAAATGTACTTTTCATTGAAAGATAAATGAGTATACATCTAGATTGACAGCTTCAGTGCATTTGCTTAATTGACAATTGAGGTATGTTTGGTTAGCTACTCAGAGAGTTGAAGCCTGCGTGAAGTTAAGGAGTCTGCAAGACTAAAGCAAAGTTTGGATGATTACAGTTGTATCTGAAAGTGCTTGAGCCAGTGGTGTGGTGTGAGCTGAGGGTACTAATTTTTAACTGTGTGATGGTAAGTGCTTCTATTGTATGTGTGTGTTAGTAAAAATTATGTATTCTTGTTTGGCGTCCATGGATATTAGTTTATTTTCTATGGCAAGGTATATTGTACGCTTCAGAAATTCGATCCAAAAGTCTTCGTTAAATTCTTTGAAATACTGTAATGTAAACTGTCAGCAAAGCATTGTGAAGTTGATACATAAATATTCAACAGATATGCAGTTATTGCAGAGGGTGTGGTATCCATTCCCTATTCCATCTTTCTAATATAGATCCTACATTTTGGATTAGATTAGATACTTGCCTGGTCATCTCTGTGGTACCGGTACTGTATGAAACTCTGCCCATCTCTTTCCCACCCCCTTCCTGCTGTCCTTGGGATATTCGGGCAAGTATGTAATAATTTTCTAATCAGAGGGAACATCCGAAACTTTAACAACACTTACTGTATAGTAGTAAAGAACATATTTCTTGTGTTCCTGCCAGACCTGATGTGTTTTGCTCTAATTTATAGTCAAACTGTCTTAAATTCCCAACCCTAAGTGTTATTATTCTTCAATAAATAGACCATTATCTTAGTTACTCATCAACTAAAACAAGGTTTTCTTTGCATTGAGCTTGAGGCATCTAACTTGTCATGTGGGCTAAATAATATGGTTTACATTTTTGTAAGACATTACTCAAGAACATGTGTTGCTTATTACAAAAGCATTATTTTCTTCGTACCTGTATCAATTTGTGACCCCCCTCCTCCTCGTTATTCCTTTTATCTACATTGATGAAAAATATACGTTTTAAGACCTATTGACCATAAAATTATTTCATTGTTCACACTGGCTGGAAAAAAAAATGTCCCTCTATTTTAACATGATGGTTTGCTAGCTATTCTGGCTTTAAAGTTACATGTACATTGTTTTTCAAAATCAGTGATTGCTTCTCCCAGGATTACTCTAATGGATTGTTTTTTGTGTATTTTCCAGGTCGCTATCACTACAGTGATTTGTATCACTAGTTGATCCTGAGCATCCCGTTGTATTGTTATCTGGCAGCATTTGTTTTTATCATATTGGCTCATTCCTTGAATTCTATTGTGACAAGGCTACACTTCCAGCTTTCAATAGAATTCTGACATTTGATTAGTGTTGGGGCAGCAATGTACATCCTGTTGTACAGTTTGATACAGACTACATAGAAACAGATATTTATGCATAGAAAGGCCAAACTTATCTTCAGGATGAGCCTTGTATAATGGCTGAAGTTGTTTTTTTTAACAATACCTTTATAATGAGGGGATATATGTTTATAATTTGTACAAATACTCCTTCTTCCCTAGTGCTATTAGAGCATGGAATGGGTTGCCTGAGCTAGCCAGAAAAACCAGTGACTTGGCAGAATTTAAGTCATTGGTTAATATGCATGACTAAATGCATGACGCGTAGGACGTAATCATCTTCTTTTTTGAAGTAACGTCTGTATTATATAAGATAAGATAATTTAGTGACTTTCTCCCATTTGTTAAAACTGCTACCTTGGGCTATTTTACTAGTACTGGTAGTTGAAATTCATTGATATCCACAAATATTAGTTTCTCGGTGTCATAGCAGTTACCTGGGTAAAACTACCAAAACTATAGGATTTGAGACATGTTTATCTAACAAGAGTGGTTCTGACTTAAGTACTAGTAGTATGATGAAAGCTAGCTCCAAACTTTGATGAAATCATTTTTTTTTAAATACGGGCACCCAACAAAAGTTAGAATTAGATGTGTTTTTTATTTTGTATTCTGACCAAAAGTGTAAGGTTGGAAATATTTTGATCAGGGAGGTGCTTACTGGTTTTAGTAGAGGGTAATATAGACATTATTTACTAATATTAGGTCAGCTATTGCTAGGACAATGATAAAGAAAAATCTTATGAATTTAAAGTAAATCTGACATAAATCAGTGTTTACATTCCTGCCATTTGCCCTAATAATTTAGAATTATCTCCTTTAAGAAAAAAACAAACAGCAGATTGCTTGTCTAAAAAGTTTGAAGAAACTTTCTGTGATGTTGAACCTGTCCATGTCACTCGAGATCTGTGCAATTTTTTGTAAGGCTGTACACAAGATTTGTCTTACATCATAATTTCTCAGATCTAGAAATGGAGTTTTGCAACATTTCCCTTAGGGGAAATTCAAATAAACATTACCACGAGCCATTAGCATCGAGGAGTTCTGCATAATACCATAGTTCATTTCAATTGTGATTAGATTAGATTATTTGTTCTTGTTATTATATTGTACATAAACATTTTTTTTACACTGAATTGATAAAAATAAAATGTATAAAACAGGTAAATAATGTTTGTTCAACTTTGGTGTTCTGTAAATGTGCCTGTTCAACTTTGCTGTTCTGGTAAATACTGTTTGTAAAACTGTTCACAAATGTACTGTAATTACCAGTATTACTGGTACACATTTTGGTTTACTTTAAGCAGAGATGATATAGAAACCATTGAACCTCTACATGAGATACTTCAATATGGTAAACTTAACCAAAATAGTCAGAATTCAGTATTTTTAAACATGAAGACTAGAGGGTTGTATTTTAGTCAACTAGCTTTTGAAAAGGAAGTAAAGGTAGTTCTATAATTATTCCAAATTATTTTGAACTGGTTCATTGACAAGTGGTTAATAGACAATTGGTGCCACATTGGTTTGTTCAGTGAAGCATGGTTACCCAAAAATTAACTTGACAAATGATTCACTGATAATAGGCTCTTCGAAATGGTTTATATGTTTTTTGTTAATGAAAATCATGACAAGTCTAAATTAAATACTTTTGGCTATACTTCATGTGACAATGAAGACTTCATGAATGCTGTGCTATCAATAAAATCCATGGATGGATCTGTGCCACTAAAAGGTTCAACCACTCAGTTTAGAGTATTTCTGAATTAGAGCCTTTTCACTTCTGTTAAAAATATATATTAAGTCGGATGACTATCTATGGTACAGTTCCTACTCACAATTAAAGAATCTCTGGGAAAACTGAATATCTGGCCACACACTGAGGAAACCTGTCATCAACCAGCTACTAGAGAAACTGTTGCCAGATGTTAATAATATAGGCCAAAAGATAGCAACATCAAATTTCTCTACCAGCAATATATCCTGAATTTATGGTAAGTAGTTAATCTACATGACATCCAGTAGCCAACAGGCTGGTGAAAATTACAAGAACTAACATTAATTACTCCCCCCAAAAAGAATGTATTCTACACCTGACTAAATGACTCAATCCCCAAATATTAACTGAATTTTAGTATCCCTGTTGTTTATTTTTTTTTGCATGAAATTCACATACACTATGTAGAAAAATATAAGAATAATTTAAAACTATAAAAAAACAACTGTTTAACTTATTCCAGTTATTAAAATAAATATATACCTGTACTCTATGAGACAAATGTACAGTAGAACGTCGTTTATCCGAACGTTTATTATCCGGAGCGTCAAATATCCGGACCAGTTTTTTTTTTATTTTTTATCAACCACATGTACTGTGATGCACATATACTGTATGAATACGAAAAATAAGTGATTATTTTCCACAATAAAGGTAAAATTGCGACATTTGTCACCTATTTTGCTCGTTCTTCACGCACGTGTCCCGCATGTGATGATTTTCAATATTCGTATAGTGTCCGGTTGCATATACTGCATGGATCGCTTCGGTTTTCGGTTATCCGAACAATCGCGTATCCGAACGGTGTCCGGTCCCAATTGAGTCGGATAAACGACGTTCTACTGTATGTGACAAAAGCATCCAACCATTCTTAAAAAGTGCTTCATACATTGGAATATCTAACCATTCAACAATTGATACATACATACCAGGTACCTTGATATAATATTCAACTATTGATACACACTAAATATCAAATCATTCTCAAAAACTATATACCAGTAACAATTTACACTTGAATATCAAGTCAATCTTAACTAATGCTACACACTGGAATAGAGAGACATTCTCAACAAATTCTAGGCATCAGAACATAAAATCATTCTCAACAAATCCTATACCATTACATCAGAACATAAAATCATTCTCAACAAATCCTATACCATTACATCAGAACATAAAATCATTCTCAACAAATGATGCTACACATCAACATAAAATCATTCTCAACAAATTTTATACTGGTACATCAGAACATAAAATCATTCTCATTACATCATTCTGTATATTGTTAAATCTTGAAACCCGTCTCAATGTGACCAATGTATTGCTGTGTTTGGTTCTCACGTAGCACTTTCTGCACATAGCTACAAGTAGGTCTAATAGTCACCTCTTCAGTACATAGAGCATTCAATGCAGCCTAGTGTTGATTAGAAGACACCAGAACATAAAATAGTGTTTCATATTACATGCATCTTAAAGAACATAGATTATTTATTTTTTCCTTCATAAAATAGCAAACTATCTCATCAATGTAGTCTGTTGTTGAATTTAGGCTAGTCCATATTGGACTACATGGTTAAGCAAACTAGTGATTTTAGGACTAGTGATGGAGGGTGTGGCGAGAGTGTGTTTGCAGGCCTGACAGTTGCGTCGTTTACATGGCCAAGTGCCAGTTTCACTTGAAATGTGGAGTTTAGTCTGCACTAATATGTCTTGTAAGTTTTAGTCTTGCCTGAATACCACAAGAAGTGGGGATGAAAAGACATAGCAAGTATGTTTATTAGCTAGGAGAATGTTTAGGTTTTTCATGAAGTATTTTTTTTTACTTTACAAATTACTTTCTTTTTTGATGTACTGGTACAGATACTAAATATGATAAGAATTGATAAGCTGTGCATTTAAAAGTGCATAAAAAATTTTTTTTTGAATTTTTTAGCAAGTGATCATTGTTTATACATAGCATCCTAGGAGGACTCTTCCTATGTTAATTTTCTTGCGTTTTTTTTTTCACTTACTGTATCAAACAGTTGCCTATGCTGGATATTGGGAATTAGGTACCGTAGCCCCCAAAAATTTTCATTATCACATTCCTTGTTCCATATGCTTGGACAAATTAGAACAAATGCCCCTACTTTCCTAGTGCTATTAGAGCATGGAATGGGCTGCCTGAGACAGCCAGGAATACCAATGACTTGGCAGAATTTAAGTCATTGCATGACTAGACTGACCAAGAAACATGCAAAGGGGATGTAATCATCTTCTTTTTTGAAGTAACGTCTGTATTTCATAGGATAAGATCAGCTTGTGAGAGAGAAGCTAGCAAAAACCTGTAGCCCAGGATATTAAAAAGCGAAAGTGGAGCTGGACAGGACACACAAAGAAATGTTGCAAGGCAGGCACTTGATTGGAACACGCGAAGGGAGCAGATGAAGAAAGCTGCTCAAAACTGAGTTTGTGGAGAGACGTGGTTGGGGTCCTATGCTCCCCTAGGGGTTTAATTCAAGTCACCATATTTAATTGTTTCAAGAGAAAAAAAAAGAAATAAGAAATCTTTTGAATGCAAGTCCGATCTTAAACGCCTAACTTTAAACAATAAACAACTATGGTTAACTTAATAATGAATATCCGCTTGAGACTAGGCAGGGAAAAAAACAACAATTGTGCATAGCAAAAGAAAAAAAAAATTATCAGAAATAAGGAAATACAACCAAATGATAATTTTTTAAAAGACATTATCTATATAGCCTAATTCTATAACTATGTAAGGTTACCATCATATAGATCACATTACTTTATTATCACCTCTACATACTATAAAAATGTTAAGTATAATTTTAAACACATAAATAAAATGGCATTGAGCCATTTGTCTATGAACCATTTTGATGAGCCAATTATCAGTGAATCATTTGTCAAGTTAATTGTTGGGTAACCATGCTTCACTGAACTACTTGTAATCAACAAATAGTCGTGGAACCAGTTGCCAGTAAACCTCTTGTCAATGAACCAATTTTACTGTTCAAAATCATTTGGTGAGGCATTCTATGGACTCCTTCAGTCATGAAGCGACTATGGATCATCTCATGCAAATGAGATGAATGCCTGGGCATTAGCTGTGGTTGGAATGATGTCGCCCACACATCAGTCCCCCCCCCCTCCCATCCACGCAGCTGATGTATCCAAAGGAACAGCAAGGGCCTTGGGTTCAGCGTCGTCGCAGGCTCTGCTAGGGTGTAGCACTGAGAGCTGCAAACTGCCTAAGGGTCATCGGCGCATGATTTCTCCTCAGGCTTGACTCCCGTAGCCTTTCCCATGATTGGGTATATCTACAAGGCAACAGAGGTTTGAATTCAGAGTTCCATTCTCCTAGGGGGGTAGCCAGCCATGGCTAACAAACCCCTCCTGCCCGAAGCTTACTGGTGAGACATGGTTACCCAAAAATTAATTTACTTGACAAGTGAGAATGCTGACCATGTCCATCAAAGCTTTACACTATATCAAGAGGCCCGAACAAGACTCTGGCCCCCAAAACCCTCCTAAAGAAGAAAAACTATACGAAGAACTGCCTGCCTGCTTCATCTCAGATATAGGATTACTGATCCCCGAGAAGACAAATTAGTGTTATAAGTATAGAACTATTGTTAAAAAAAACTAGTTTACTAAATAAATGAAATGCAGTAATTATGAACAATTACATACGAGAACTAGTTGTTTGGCTATCCCTTGTCCTTGATACTCCGCTGGAACCTCTGTGTGATATAGATCCACAAGTCCTGGTTTGATCCAAACGTATTCCAGTTTGGCCAACTTCTTTTCTTCACCTGATGACAAAAAATTTGCTTTTTAAAAGAATGAATCGACTTAACAACTGCGAGGATTTTCAGTTTAGACATGGCTGCCTGGTCATGTGGTATGAATTTTAGTCTGTCATCCCAAAACAAACCATACCAACATGGCTTTAGGAAATATAGATCATGTGAAACACAACTAAAAGGACTAATTGATGATTTTTCTAAAGGTTTAGATAATAGTGAACAAATAGATGCTATCTTACTAGATTTTTCTAAGGCTTTTGGCAAAGTTCACCACCATAGTTTGCTTAAAAAATTAAAATATTTTGGCATTAATGGTCCATCAGTGGATTAAAGATTTTCTGATAGGGAGAGAACAAACTGTAATAATAAATGGCTCCAAATCAACAGCGATAACAGTAAACTCAGGTGTACCTCAAGGAACAGTCTTGGGTCCACTACTATTTTTAATTTACATAAATGATTTACCAAATTGCATTACTTCAGGAACAAAAGTCAGATTATTTGCAGACGATTGCATAATATATAGAACAATAAAAACAACACAAAACACAGATATTTTACAAAGAGAATTAGATGAATTACAGAAATGGGAATCAAATTGGAGCATGTCTTTCCACCCAGAAAAATGTCAGTTGTTAAGAGTAACAAAAAAACTAAAACAAATTAATTCCACTTATCTTATTCATGGCAAACCAGTAACACAGACTAAAAACGCAAAATACCTAGGTGTTATAATAAATGAAAAACTGTCATGGAATCCACATATTGATGAAACTATACAAAAATCAAACAAAGCATTAGGATTTATTAAAAGAAATTTCTATAAATCAAATAAGAACATAAAACTAAAATGTTATTTAACCTTGGTTAGGCCAATAATAGAATATGCATCCTCCGTTTGGGACCCCTCAACTCAAGAAAACATTAAGAAACTGGAACAGACACAAAATAGAGCAGTGAGATTCATAACAAATGAATATTCACATTTGACTAGAGTAACACCTATAGTAAAATCACTAAATTTAGAAAGCCTTCAGGACAGAAGGACTCAAAAGTAAAGTAGCAATTATACATAAAACACTGAACCATAATCTTCAAATACAAAAACAAAATTTAATAAAATACTCTAAAAGACACAAAGATAAAGGCAAATTCCTCATCCCATATGCTAGGACAAATTTGTACAAATACTCCTTCTTCCCTAGTGCTATTAGAGCATGGAATGGGTTGCCTGAGCTGTCAGGAAAACCAGTGACTTGGCAGAATTTAAGTCATTGGTTAATATGCATGACGCGTAGGACGTAATCATCTTCTTTTTTGAAGTAACGTCTGTATTAGATAAGATAAGAAGATAAGATTCCCTGATGTCCTGTACCAGGATGTAATAGTCTTCATTTCTGAATGTCAGAATTGTACAAGTCAAGTTACTGAGCATTAAAAATAAATATAAACTTCATAGAATCCTAAATGCAGCTGTTTGAGACAAACATTCATAAAAAAAAAGCTAAAAAGATTCTAGAAATAAAAAATCACCTTTTGGGTCAGGATTTTGTGATTTTACCATTGTTATGACATGATTAGGAATTAGTTATTTGTTTCGGGAATAAGGGTAAAGTTTTACTTAGCGACAAATGACGTGACAGATCTTTAAAAAACAAGAACGCTCTTAGTGACGCTAGAAAGAGGATGCTTTGTGTAGAGCAGTAGAATTTAGATACGGATTTACGGACATAGCTGACATAGGACGATTCCCTTCTTAATTATTAAATGGATTTGTAAACAGCATCAGCGTCGACTACATATTTTGTTTGTTTCGGCTTTTCGCCGGTGTTACTGAAGTAGTTTTGAGTTCGGTAGTACCTTCAGTCAAAAATAGATCTACACTAGATCTATCTACAAGCATCAACACCGCGCGGAAGCCTGAACAACGTGGCGACCCCCGACTCGGAGCTTACTGGCAGCAACATCAAGAAGAATAGAAGCCCTCTGTTAGGAGGAGGCAGAAGTTAACGTCATCGGCCTAGTCTGCAGCTAGACCCTGATTATACAGCCACGTCGGCGAAGGAAAGCCAGTGAGATCCTGGACTCGTAGAACTAGGAGGTAACGAAATATAGATCTAGATCTACAGTTGTGATTTATAAATGCCCATACTTGTGGCATCGTATTGAAGCTTGTATCGAGAAGGCTACAGTTTTGTGGAGGAAGAAAATCGTCCTGTCGATTCCGTACTGAAGAGATATCGACTGCCCGGCATAGTGAGAACGAACGTGAAGGTCACCGTCTGCAAGGCCAAGATCGACCGTTGGGGTCACGCCAAAGAACTTTTGACGTAGGAGACATCGTACTGCCTACGGCACTTAAGTACAGTAGTGCTAATTTGATCTACAGCTCGGCTGAATTCTGTGCTTCACGTTAGATAGCCAGATAACCGGTGGGTTAGCACTGGACTTTGACTTTGTCGCTGTGTTAATAGTTGGACCGTTACAGGTTCACTTTGGACAGACGACCACCTGGAACCACCGTACCTGCGTCGGAACCAGCAGCCGGAACCAGACTCTACGCCACCGACGAACCGGAGCCAGACGACAGTTCACCGTGAACACCAGAACCAGACGCCGTACCACCGAAGAACCGGAGTCATTGCAGACCAGTACCGGAGGACCTTGGAGAGCCGAAACGTTCGTTGTTCTTGTCTCACCGTTAGGGAAGACATCGCCGTGAGCCTTGCCGCCGGGACAGACATTAGCGTAGGAAGAGTGGACCCGAGACTGACTGTGGAGTTATCACCGCTTCTTAGACAGATAAGTCAAGTGTTATTTAACTACTTTCTCCTTAGAATAATTAGAGTCTGTAGGGAAGTGACCACTCGCTAGATTATCACTACCAGGTTAAATCGTGGTGGATTGGGGATATCCTTAAAATTAGGTGTAATCTAGCAAGAGGTCCATATATATGTTTAGCTGTTAATGCGTCCTGTATGTGAGTGTGAATCATTTAGTTAAGCATTTGTTAGTAACGTCATGTATTAATTGTTTGCAATACTCCCGTCTTAAGTCTTACTGTCAGACGAAAGTCTCATTCATTAGAACTAGATCTATAGTTTGGTGTTTATCGTATTTAAGTTTATTTTCATAGTTTATTTGTATGAGGTGTAAGTTATATACACTCCTGGCTGTGAAAGCAGGTAAGAAGTAACTAAGATCTAGCGTAATCTAGACTAGATCTGGGGAACAATCGAGGTGAAGCCTGATTGCCCAGTTGTAATTTTAGTATTTGTAAATAGACAGGTTGGTCTATTTACCGGCCACTCGTGTTGAGTAACACGGTGTCGGTTGAGTGTGCGTGTGTCGCACAGCGTATTCAGTCGGGTCAAAGTGTAGCCTACACACTTGTACCAAGGATACTAAGTGTATCTTGAGAAAGGGTAGAAGTGGTTATTAGTCTAAGTTGGTAGTTAGACGCCAAGGGTTTTGTTTGTTGGTATAAGAGGTACCATAAAGTAGGATAAAGTAACAAATAAGGAATATGGCAACTACTTCAGGTTACGACCTAGAAGAATTTAGAAAAAAGCTAATTCATGAAGCCAAGACAGAATTAGAACTGCGAGGCAAAGAACTAACTGCCTATGTGCAGCAGATGGTGGCGGCAGAAGCAGAACGCCTAGAGAGAGAGAAGGTTAGGGAAGCGGAAAAGGCCAGAGAAAAGGAAAAAGAAGAAGCAGATCGCAGAGAGCGGGAAAAGGTTAGAGAGGCAGAAATGGTGGAAAGAGAGAAAGCTAGAGGCAGAGAAAAGGAAAAAGAAGAAGCAGATCGCATAGAGCGGGAAAAGGTTAGAGAGGCGGAACGTGTAGAGAGGGAGAAGAAAGAAGAGGCGGACAGAAAAGTGAGAATTCAAGTTGAGCAGATGAGGATAGAGGCTGGTGTAAGTGTGCCCATTGAAGGGAACAGCAACAATAGTGCCAACATAGAAAGCCATAGTAGCGCCGCATGGATGAAAAAAAAAAATACAACCTTTTGCGGAAGACAAGGACGACATCGGCGACTATCTTAAACGCTTTGAGATTAAACTAGCAAAGTTTAATGTCCAAGAGAGGGAGTGGTCCGAAATCTTGTTGGACTTCGTGCATGGGAAAGCCCTCACGATTTGCCAGAACCACGATCACTCGATGCAAAATAGCTATCAGGTGCTAAAGAAGGAACTGCTAAACGCATACGGGCACAACGCGGCAACATTCCGAAAGAAGTATTACGAAAACACTCCATCCAGCCAAGTTGATCCACAAACAACTATCAACTCAGAGAAGGACTTCTTCACTAAATGGCTCGGATTCGAAAATGTGGAGAACACCTACGAAGGGTTGAAGAACTTTATTCTAATTGACAATTTTATCAACAAGTGCGACCCTCAGCTACAGTCTTTTATAAAAGAGAGAAACCCTAAGGTAATTGGAGACTTGGTAGAAATTATTAGGATCTTTAAGAATGCTTATCCAAACAACCCATTTTCAGTTAGAGACCACAAAAAGGTTATTGACCTGGTAAATTATGTAAAGGGAAATGATAGCAATGATAGGGAGTATTGTAGAAGGAATGATGTTAGTGATAGGGATACCTATGGTAGGAGAAATGGTAGGTCCAGGGAACGTGGGAACAATAGTCGGGATAGTTATGATGGCATAAAGGATAGATCCTGGGAAAATGAAAACAATGGCAGGGAAAGTTATGATAGGAGAATAGATAGACCTAAAGCAAGTGATAGAAACCTTAGGGAGGTTACATGTTTTAACTGTCAGGAAAAGGGACACATGACATACCAATGTAAAAAACATAGAGGGAATGGAGCTGGCAATAGGAATACACAGGATAATAGTGGCACTAGTGATAGGAGAGGTAATCAAGGAAACCGTAGACAAGAGAGGGATAATCGGTCACCAGATAGGGTTAATTTTGTAAGGAGCATCCAAGACAGGGATCGTGATAGTAGGGATAGTGAACCAGATGAAGAAATTAACTACGTTAATTGTGGGGAAGATAGGTTTAAATTATATCCGGGCATGATAAATAATAAACAGATAAATGTGATCCGGGACACAGCTAGCAGTACACTCGCGGTAAGAGGGGGATTAGTTAAGTCCAATGATTATTTAGGCTATACCAAATCAGTCAGATTGGCAGACGGCGCAGTTAAGAGGTTCGAAGCGTGCAAAGTGTTCCTTCGATCTCCATTGTACACAGGGTATTGTGAAGGGGTAGCCATGCCGAGGTTATCTAGAGATGTTTTACTTGGAAATGTAGCAGGTGTCAGAGCCGCCACTGACAAACAGGTTAGAAGTTGGACAAACAGGTATGGAAACATGAGGCGAAACAAACTTAGAAAGGACAGAATTTGTTTTAACTGCCATAAACATGGGCACATCGCTAAAGACTGTTGGAGTAGGGCAGAACAGTCTGAACAGAAGATTGCGAGTTCGGATAGGAGGCACAGGTCTGTATCCGACATTGATGATAGAAGCAATGACTGTGGTAGCGGTAAGCGCACGTCATACAGAGGAAGAAGGACACACGCGGGCTATAGTGGTGTAAGAAGAGATGTTAACTCCAGTTGGAGAGAACAAATGTATGGGTCGTGTAGATAGCCTGTGAAACATAACACTATACAACCGTAGTGTAAATAAGTTGGATTTTATTTAAATTGTTTATTCTTAATTAATTGATTTGGCTAGTAGTCATAATCAGATGGGTATTATGTTGTTGTAGTATTAGTTAGTATTAGATTGACTCATGTTAGTTATTTATTATGTATGAATATTAATATGTATGAATTGTATGTATGGACGTATGAATAGATAGGGCATTTATAAGGCGACGAGGTATTGATATCAAGGGAAAGTAAGTTTTATAAGTTATTCCTTGTTGTTGATCATGCTCATACATCAGTAAAGAGTTAGGTCGCGCTGGGACAAGTAAGTGGAGAGAGGAAATAAAATACACTTGTAAATGCCCGAACGAACGTTAGGTGTATGGTGGGAGAATGATTATTGATAAATGTCAATTTGTCATATTAGGTAAAATGTCTGTCCTGACGTGTGAGGGAAAGTGGTGTAACCTCTGGAACGTGATGTGATAAAGTATAGCTGGACACCTATGTCTGCGGTCACCTATGGCACATCACATTGGACAGTATCACGTTGTGACATTTGAGGGAAATAGGTTTTCAGATCAACTTGAGTTTGGGACAATGATGAAGAAGTTGAAACCGAAATCAAGACTCAAGTTGTGTTGTCTTTTATGTTTCCCTACATTTTGGCCCTTGCACAATGTAAGACTAAGACAGTAGATAAAAAATTGACTGGCAATTTTTTTTAGCGGGAGGGGGAGGAGTTGTTATGACATGATTAGGAATTAGTTATTTGTTTCGGGAATAAGGGTAAAGTTTTACTTAGCGACAAATGACGTGACAGATCTTTAAAAAACAAGAACGCTCTTAGTGACGCTAGAAAGAGGATGCTTTGTGTAGAGCAGTAGAATTTAGATACGGATTTACGGACATAGCTGACATAGGACGATTCCCTTCTTAATTATTAAATGGATTTGTAAACAGCATCAGCGTCGACTACATATTTTGTTTGTTTCGGCTTTTCGCCGGTGTTACTGAAGTAGTTTTGAGTTCGGTAGTACCTCCAGTCAAAAGTAGATCTACACTAGATCTATCTACAAGCATCAACACCGCGCGGAAGCCTGAACACCATCACAAAAGCGATACAAGACACCGATAGCAAAGACAACAGACAAAAACACTCGTTTTCCCCTGGCAATCAAAATTTAAATAGATACAATCTGATATAAACTTGTCACATGTAAATTATGAGTAAGTCTGGTGTGAATGTACATTTTGGTTTTCTATAGTTATAATGTTTTTTGTTTGGTGTAATGCACAAATTGCAAGACAAATTTCCTTACGGACAATAAAGATTGTTATTATTATTATTATTGAAATCTCTTGCAACATTTTCTTATCAAATGGCATGATTTTTTAAATAGACTTTAGTCTGCCATCACAAGAAACCACTCAGTTTAAAGTTCAAATATTATTTTTTTATATCCTATCAAGTCAAATAGACTGAGAAATGAAAATGTAACTTTATGTTTGTCAAGGGGAGGTATGGCGAGAATAAATGTTACTTTGATATTTTGGTATGATTGTTATATCCCCTTGTTGTAAATGTGAATAGTATTGCAGGTGTTGTGAACTGAGTGATTAAGTCTTCTTTGAATGTGCGAGAGAGTGTGTTAGTAAGGTCTTGCTCCAGGTTCAGGAAGGTTCAGTGTTTACTTCCTGGACTGGTGTTTGTTTATTAATATTGATATTTATTGTACATTATTTGAGCTTTGTTGGATATTAAAATATCATTGTTATATTCCATGAGATCTGGAGTTGGAGTTGATGTGTACTGAAGTATAATTGTACTTAGTTGTAATATTTAAGAATTGAAGAATCACGTAATATTTGTTCGTATAAGTGAAACCCATAGTGAGCCACAGGAACCAAGTTAAGAAACACAAGTCTAACAACAACCCAAGACAAACCCAGAAATTGAACCCCTGACAATGTTGACTAGTAAAGCTTGGTAGCTTAAAGTTCAAATATTGTTTTCTTATATCCTATCAAGTCAAATAGACTTGAGAAATGAAAATGTAACTTTATGTTGACTAGTAAAGCTTGGTAGTTTTAAGCAGCCCTTCCACTTGGAAAGCTTAGCAAAATAAATCTCATTCTAATTCCAAGTCTGAAATTGAATTGAAAGTGATAATGGTGATGGCAATGTCTTTGATTAACAAAAATATTTTAATTACCATATCAATTTCAAACTTGGAACTTTAAAGTTAGCGACTGCAAAATTATTAGATGGATCACAATTGCTGAAATAAGAAATTTGCAGTGACTGTTGCCGCATAGTAAAGTTCCCCTTTCAGACCTCGTGCTCTATAGGGCAGATGATGTTATTCTCATCTGTTTCTGTGGCCCACGGTTAACAAGCAGGGTGTCATGTGGCCAGCACAAACCAACTGCCATTACTTTCCCCAAATGAATTTAGGTACCCATTAAAGTTGGATGGACTCAGGGACGCCCTAAAAATCCTGAATTTAAAAATCCCAGTCTCCACAGAGATTTGAAGCCAGGACCCCAGGTTCAACAGCCAAGCGCTTAACCACCCAACCACCACGCTAACTATTGCAGTATAGAGCTTGATAAAAGTCACAAGATTCTGTCTCAGTAAATAACAACTACCGCTACTGCTAACCTTTTAATATGATAAAGAAATAGTTTTCTGTTTGATTATGTAGAACATTGTGAGTCGTCATACTGATAGTTACTTGACTTATTACAACAGCGTCAACAGGGCGACCTTCTATATCACTACCTTGACCTAATTGAGAGCTGTGGACATAAAAATATTGACACTTCAATATTACATAACATTTGGGGGCACGCTGGCTGAGTGGTTAAGAGCTTGAGTTTATATGTTCAATAAAATTGTTTACTCCTTAGTAAGTTCTGGTAATGTAGATATGGTTAAGGGAAGTTCTTCTTCTTTCTTCTTCTTCGTTCTCATTGATTATGTTGGAGTGTTCAGATGAGTAGACCAATACATGAGATGAAATGCGCAGTGGTTTCCAGATCAGGGAGCTCTCCATATAGTTTCTTTTCTATTGGGGTGATTTGGGGCCAATGTCTTATACGAGCCTCTTGGTATAGAGAGCAGTTTTGGAGGACGTGGTCTGTATTCTCTGGTGATTCTCCACATGGGCAGATTTCACTGGTTCCAATTTTGAGTTTCCGGTACATGTGTTGTCGCATTCTGTTGTGTCCGGTCCTGAGTCGAAAGATTAGACGTTGGTCTTGTCGGGATAGCTTATAGTAAGCGTCATCTTTCTTGTGATTTGGATGAGAGCTCGTCCATTTCTCATTTATTTTATTTACTATTAATTCCTTCAATTCTTCTGGATAGAGTGCAGAGTTTATTAGTGTGTTAATTCTCCCACTCTTGGCGAGTGAGTCAGCCTTCTCATTTCCTTCTAGTTCTATATGAGCTGGGATCCATTGAATTAGTTTTTTTGCTATTGTTGTTGAGCTTTGTAAGTGCTGTTTTGAGGTTATTAATATATGAGGAATCAGAGATTTGCAGGCTTTGGAGGGTTGTTTTTGCATGGGTTAGTAAGACAATCTGACTGTGTGGGGAACTTGGATGATTTGCTAGGATGGTAGCAGCTAGTGCTAGTGCTTCCCTTTCTGCTCTGTGACTGTCAGAGAGCTCTCCAGTTGCAATGGATTTTTCTAGTTTTCCTCCATCTGGCCATTCGATAAGTATTCCAGCTCCTCCATTTGTGGTGGCTTTGTGGGTTGAGCCATCCGTGTAAACTCTGATCCACTGATTGCTAGGATAATTATTATGTAGAAAACAGTTCACTATTTTCTTGAGCTCTGTTGGTCTGTAATCAGATTTTCTTTTAATGCTTTCAATATGGTCCCTTATAGTAGGAAGAGGGCTTTCGTCCCAGGGTGGGGATTCATTATAGTGTATCGAAGATTCCAGGGTAATATTTTCAAGTTGGTGTTTCTTTTTTAGGTTTAGAGATTCCTGTATGAAATTAGTCCTTTTGAGACGTTTTTTTGGTGCCAGTTTTGAGGATTTTGGTTCTGAGTGGGTGCCTCTCCATGGTTTCCAATTTAGTGAATTGGGAAAGGATTTTTATTTCTCTTCTTTCATCCAGAGAGATCAGGGCAGCGGTTTCCTCCATAGCTCTTATGGGTGTTGTTTTGATTGCTCCTGTCATTATCCTTAGACCAATATTTTGAACCTTGTCTATTTTTCTTAGGTTGGTTTGGGCTGCTGAGCCCCATGCTGTTAAGGGAAGTAATTTCAATGTATTTGACAGAATAGCTATGCACACACAAACTATAAACAGTGGTGAAGGAGAAAATCCACATCTCATCTAGGAGTCTAGGAGAATCTCTGGGATTCAATTAATTTGGTCTCTGTTCAATATTTTAAAGTTTTTGCTTAGTTTAATAATCCTTTTTCTTTTCAGCTCAGTCTTATGTTTTAACTTTCTTTGTACTGGTAATATTCAGTGAAAAGCTTTTAGACAATAATAATTTAATAATAATATAGAGTGGTGTTAAGAATCAAAATGTAGGCTCAAGGCACTGTGATAACATTACACGCATAAACATGAGTGCTAAAATGACAATACCTACCAGGTACATCTATTATTCACAAATGACAATACCAAATGCCTGGAATGAATTTTACCTGAATAACCTGTTTTGTAGCTTGAAGATTGTCTGATTATTGCAGAGGATGAGTCTGATATTGCAGTCTAACACAGATTTGATAGGACTGCAGTGAATCAAAGGGAAGACACTGAAGGATGTACCGCAAGTTAAATATAAAATCTGTGGAGTGTGCAGATTAAATAGTGTCCTTGATATGATGTTCTGTTTACTCATAAACTTGATAATACTGCTTGCACTGATTACAGATGTCTTGAAAGTATTTCTTAGAAAGACTTGCATTGCTGTTTTCAAATGAATCTATGACAATCAGTTCTTACATGCTCAAATCTAGTTTTAAAAAAAAAGACATAATCATATTTTAGGCTTGAAGGTTTAATGTAGTAATTAAACTATAATTACCATTAAATCTATAGTTTACAAAAGTTATCGTAAAAATATAATAAAAAGATTGACAGACAACTAAAAATAGTAAATACAGTACTGGTAGTAGACATTGAATCAAACCTTGTAGAAATAGATCTAATGAGTGAATAAAACTCATATTTGATAACAGCATTTCTTAAACTGGGGGGGGGGGGGGGGGGGGGGGGGGGGGGCTAGTTAGAATATTAACCAAAATTGAGAAAGGCGGATGATGCAGCTATTTTTGCTGAATTTGTTATGTTTCAAGACTTAGTTGATAGGTTTATGTAGATTATTCAGACTTTATTCTAGATTCTACTAAACTCACTAGTAAAATAAATAAATTATGGCTTTTATATATAGCGTTACTTTCATGCTTATAGCATGCTCGAACGCTTAGGACAAATCTCAGTTGTAGATTCCTCCACTAGCGCACCAGGGAACGGGCTAGTTAGAGCCGAGCTCGTAAATGCGACCAGTCCGTCCAATGCAGCCTGCTAATGCCGTGCCAGTCAGTCCAGTCTTTGTACAAACAGCAACCTGCGAATCAGCCGAGTCCCAGGAGAACCTGACCAAACCTCGAGTTGGTGTCCAGCGCTATCCGCTTTTCGGAGATCCCATTTGTCTCTTACTCACCGTTTACCCGGGGCCCCATGGGGGAGGGGGGGTGGACATAACCCCTTTGATTGCCTTTCACACTTGCCGGCTGCTCATTCATCAGCGGCAAGCAACCAGTACCCTTGGCCATCCCTCTGGAGAGCGGGCGTTCACTCGGCCACCACGATGAGATGGTACTGGAATGCCGAGGGGGTATCTAGGAGAAGGTTTTTCCATGCAGCCTTTAGGCGCTCAGTAAACACAATTCTGCTCGAGTTGGGTGTCAAACCTTGAGCCCCCTTCATAGGTAGCCAAGCCAAGCTAAGTTCAAGGGCACTTAGCCTCTTGACCATGCTTCCCACGCTTCTAGTAATCTAGACCTAGACCAGATTTAGCCTAAAATGTAATCAATGCATCTTGCTGCTCTTACTTTCATGACTATCACTCATGATTACTCAGGAATCAGTGATTAATCATCATGAATGTCTCCAAATTTAGGAAAATTGACTCCAATGTTTGTACAAATATTTTATATTCTTTACATGTTTAAGATGTTCCTTCAAAGTTGAAGCTAATCTACATCCTAGCTTATACCTCCAGCAGGACAACAAGGGATGGCAGTGGACTGGGTATGAACCCGGACATCAATATGAAACAGCAGTCTAGCATGCATACCAGCCACCCAATGTCAATGATGTGCTACTGGAGCTGGATGACTCTACTAACTTTAGAACTAGATCTATAGAAATCTATATAAAGTTACTAAAGTAGATATCTATATTTATAGGTCTATTTTATTAAGTGGTCTTTGCCTTCGATGTAAAGTGATAGTGTAAAGTTTCACCTAATAATTCGATTGCATTTTAATTATTATGATATAGATCTATAACAGATCTAGATTTCTAAGACTAAGTTAAGACAACTAAGAATAGCTGCTGACCTGGAAAATAAA
Source organism: Biomphalaria sudanica (assembly GCA_036873155.1). NCBI lineage: Eukaryota > Metazoa > Mollusca > Gastropoda > Planorbidae > Biomphalaria > Biomphalaria sudanica. The sequence goes on along the minus strand of JAZGLO010000707.1, from coordinate 131,156 downwards.
GGGTTTTGGTTACAGGAGCTCAATGGACAGAGATGACACAATGGTGACAACGACAGTCACTGACTCAGAGACAGTCATTGAGTCAGTGCACAGTGATTACATTGACTGATGATTGGACTGAACTGAATATCACTCAGTCACTGTGACTGAGATTTAGATTACTCCAATTAGACTATTGTCTATTAGTGAATCATTATGATTAGTGAGATGATGATTATCAGACGTTAGATGATCTAGCTGCTAGAAGTTATTAGAATTTAAAGGGGAACTCCGATGGTTTTTCAAATTTTAGTTATTGACATATTTAAATTCTGCCTAAAAAGTTGTAATAGTAAACATTTTACCATTTTTTATTTAAATGCTTAGAAACATTTATATTTAATAAAATAGTCAGTAAATTTTTGACATCTAAAAAAACGGGGTTCTATGAGATTTTGTTTTAAGCTAGTCCATACGTCACTTATCTTATATAATACAGACGTTACTTCAAAAAAGAAGATGATTACGTCCTACGCGTCATGCATTTAGTCATGCATATTAACCAATGACTTAAATTCTGCCAAGTCACTGGTTTTTCTGGCTAGCTCAGGCAACCCATTCCATGCTCTAATAGCACTAGGGAAGAAGGAGTATTTGTACAAATTTGTCCTAGCATATGGGACGAGGAATGTGCCTTTATTTTTGTGTCTTTCAGAGTATTTTATTAAATTTTGTTTTTGTATTTGAAGATTATGGTTCAGTGTTTTATGTATAATTGCTACTTTACTTTTGAGTCTTCTGTCCTGAAGGCTTTCTAAATTTAGTGATTTTACTAATGGTGTTACCCTAGTCAAATGTGAATATTCGTTTGTTATGAATCTCACTGCTCTATTTTGTGTTTGTTCCAGTTTCTTAATGTTTTCTTGAGTTGAGGGGTCCCACACGGTGGATGCATATTCTATTATTGGCCTAACCAAGGTTAAATAACATTTTAGTTTTATGTTCTTATTTGATTTATAGAAATTTCTTTTAATAAACCCTAATGCTTTGTTGGATTTTTTTATAGTTTCATCAATATGTGGATTCCATGACAGTTTTTCATTTATTATAACACCTAGGTATTTTGAGTTTTTAGTCTGTGTTACTGGTTTGCCATGAATAAGATAAGTGGAATTAATTTGTTTTAGTTTTTTTGTTACTCTTAACAACTGACATTTTTCTGGGTGGAAAGACATGCTCCAATTTGATTCCCATTTCTGTAATTCATCTAATTCTCTTTGTAAAATATCTGTGTCTTGTTTTGTTTTTATTGTTCTATATATTATGCAATCGTCTGCAAATAATCTGACTTTTGTTCCTGAACTAATGCAATTTGGTAAATCATTTATGTAAATTAAAAATAGTAGTGGACCCAAGACTGTTCCTTGAGGTACACCTGAGTTTACTGTTATTGGTGTTGATTTAGAGCCATTTATTATTACAGTTTGTTCTCTCCCTATCAGAAAATCTTTAATCCACTGATGCAGTGGACCGTTAATGCCGAAATATTTTAATTTTTTAAGCAAACTATGGTGGTGAACTTTGTCAAAAGCCTTGGAAAAGTCTAGTAAGATAGCATCTATTTGTTCACTATTATCTAAACCTTTTGAGAAATCATCAATTAGTCCTATTAGTTGTGTTTCACATGATCTATATTTCCTAAAGCCATGTTGGTATGGGGTGAGGACATTATGTTTGTCTAAGTGGTTTATGATGTTGCTACATATTATGTGTTCTAGTATTTTACATGTGATGCTGGTAAGTGATACTGGTCTGTAGTTTCCTGGATCAGATTTTTCTCCTTTTTTAAATAGGGGGGTGACATTAGCTTCTTTCCAGTCCTTTGGTACTCTGCCCTGGTTAAGCGATGCCTGAAAGAGTATTTTGAACACTGGGGCTAGCTCATTGCTTAGTTCTTTGAGTAATCTAGCTGGAATACCATCAGGTCCAGACGCTTTATTTGGTTTGGTGTTGGCTAATAGTTTTTTAATTCCATTTTCTTGTACTACTAAATCTTCTATGTTGTCTACTTGGTTCAAATTAAGAAATATGTCTTTGTCTCCTGGGGCTGAGAATGCTGATGCAAAGTATTTGTTTAGGATGTTTGCTTTAGTTTCATTATCATTATGTATTATGTTATGTTCATCTTTTAATGGCGCTATGCCTGTTGTTTCCATTTTCTTAGACTTAATGTATGACCATAGGTTTTTGTTGTTATCTTTAGATATTACATTGTTTATGTATTCACTCTGCAGCTGTCTGCTTACTTTTTGGGTTAGGTGTTTAATTTTTATATACTTTTTGTAAACTCTTTCTGCCTTGGTTTCTTTAAATTTTCTATATAGGTTTTCCTTCTGTTTACAAAGCTTCTTTAGTCTATTATTAAACCAGCATTTATTTATTTTGTTTGATGTGTATTTAGTTGGTATATGATTTTCTATAATGCTTTTAAGATGGTTTTTAATGAAATTCCAGAGGTCATCGACTGGTTGGTTAATGTCTTTTTCTAATAAGAATGTTTGTTGAAAGTTTAATGCAGCTTGGTGTAGTTGTGTTAGGTTACATTTATTCCAGAGTAAGATTTTTCTTTTGGTTTTTGTATTGGCTACTGCTTTTATCTGACTGTGTATTTTTATGATCTCATGGTCTGATAGACCAGGGATAATATCATAATCAACTACTAATCCAGGTCTGTTGGTTAAGAAGAGATCTAATGTGTTGTTTAATCTAGTTGGCTTTTTAATGATTTGATCTAAACTTAGGTTGTGTAAAGTTTCTATGAAAAGCTCATTTATGTCCTTAAGGTTTTGGTGTTTATCTATGGTTAGTGTTTTCCAATTTATATCAGGTAGGTTGAAGTCACCCATAATCCAAAAAACTGCATTTTTATTTGTCTCTTTAAGTGTAGTAATCTGATTACATAGTTCCTGCATGTATTCTAAACTAGAATTTGGTGGTCTGTAAATGCTGCCTATTATAAGGGATGTTGAGGTGGTATTAATTTTACAAAATGTAGATTCTATGTTTTTTGAGTTAGGTAAGGTAATTTCTTCAGCTATAAGAGTGTTTTTTATTGCTAAGAGAACTCCTCCATGATTATCAGCCCTATCTTTTCTAAAAATTTCATAATTACTATTGAAAATTTCTGCATTATAAATTTCAGGATGTAGCCAAGTTTCTGTTCCTGCAATTATGTCTGGTTTCTCACATTCTAATAAAATTTCTAAGTCTGCTGTTTTGTTCCTAATACTTTGAAAATTTATTACTAAGGTTTTAAGGTATTTTGGTATTACTTCTTTAGGAGGTTTGTTTAGTGAGGCTGTTGTATTAATTTTAGTAGATTTAGGTTTAACAGGAGTGGATCTGGCTAGTGGTTGGTGAGTTGGTTTTGGGATGGTGTTTAAGATGTTGTATGGGTTAGAAGTGTCCGCATCAAAGGAATCAAACAGTCCTGATGTAAACTGAGGTAACCCACACGGTACACAGTGCCATGATGCATCTTTGTTGCCTAAGGCATAATACACAGGTGTATTCATATGGAGACATGATGCATGGTACCATTCATCGCAGGTGTCACATTGAATGGCTTTCTGTTTCATGGTGCATACTTTTTTGCAGATGTTGCATCTATCTTTAGATCTAGGCCCTGGATTTGACTCTACATCTCCTGCTATTAATATTAACAGTGAAAGGTATTTATTTCTACTGTGTCTGATTGAGAACTTCCATTTGTGATGGGTCACTTCCCTAAACAATACTGAAAGAGAAACTAGATTTAACCAATCGTATCGCTTCATTCTTACAGTAGCTGTTAGGCTTAGTGAGGGCCTAGTCCAGAGCTATGATACTTATATATATATATATACATGTATAGATAGATCTAAAAGCATTAGGATGATCAACTCGAGAAAAAAAGGCATTTTCATCTAAGCCTCTCTCTGTCCCAAGAAGTAAAAGATTGTGTATCTGACTGATTTGAACAAACTGGTCAGTGTAAGGCTAGTCGAGACTACGTGTAGTCGGTCATGACAAGACAACCAAGCGATAGTGTCTGTTGTGTGTTGAGTGGTCTGGCGAGAAAATACACACTGCCGTGGTTAGTCAAGCATGTAAATCTACTTTAAATACGCATTTTTTCTCTGCTTACAAGATCCTATATCTAACTGCATAGACCAAGATATATTTGTTTTACGAGAATATAAACTTTGCTGTATGGTCTACTGTTATACAATAAGTCAATAGATTAAAACACCTTTGTGACGTCACATTGAAACCTGGTGAAAGTCTGACTGTTTTGGATGCGCAGGAAAATAACGTATATCAAAAATTGTCAAAACCATCGGAGTTTCCCTTTAAATACAATTAGAGAACTCTAGTCTAAGTCCTAAGTCTAGGACCTAGGAGTCTAGCTAGCTGCTAGATCTATCTAGATCCATCATCCAGTAGCACTCAGTTCAGTTTACTAGCAGTAGCACTAGCAGTGTCACTCACTTGACACCAGTCACCAGGAGTCAGGACACCAGTCACCAGTGCTTGAACTGAAGTACTTGGTCTTGGTCAAGACTACAACCTAGCGACCTAGATAGATCTACTAAACTAAGACTAAGGTCAGATCTAGACTCTAGATCTATAGTAATATTACTAGATAAGATAAGATCTATCTAGATCTAGATCATCTTTGTCATCTAAACTAGAGTCTAGTCTAGAATTGTCTCTAGAGATCTAGGGCGACTAGGGAATCTAGATCTAGAATCCAGTTATAAACAAAAATAAAGAAAAACGAATTCCCGATGCTATTTTTACGTATTTGTTTAGATTTAGAAAAAAAAATGTATTCATACGTCCATCGTTATTCGTTTTCTCTTATAATCTACATCTAGATCTAGTCGTTGTTTACCAATTATAACCGACTTAGAAAAGTCTTCTATTAATATCATCATCTAGACTAGTTTCAGAGTTCTAACAGCTCTCAATTCCCGCTACACAAGTTTCACAGCTAAATAAATAGATCTATAGAACCACATACAGTTACAGTACCTGTATACAGAATGGTAGCCAAAAATATTTTCGCTGTTTGCTGGTCACCAATGCATTTCTATGCTTTTAAAATAGACGATCTAGTAGATCTATATCTAGATCTATAGATTCATTACTTATATTACTTATTATATCCAAAACACTGGGAGTAGACTAGAAAAATCTAGATATGTAGATTCTAAATTTTGTAAAGAATAATAAGATCTCAGAGTAAATATATTAGTCTATAATGTGAATAAGTCATAAGTTAAGTGCTAACCCCAAGTCACGCCAAGTGGTATTAATAATACTAATAGTACTAGTACTCAATAATAGTAAGTTACTAAGTTTAATTAATAAGTTCAGTAGTAACTTAGTATAGTAAGACCGTAGTACTAGAGTCTAGTATTTACTAGTAAGTAATAAATGAGATTCTAGTTAGTAAGTCTAAGTCAGTAAAGTACTAAGTAGTAAGACTTTTTCACTAAGAGTAAGTCGCAAGTTTCTCAACTCAGTAAGTAACTTTAGTTCACTTTAGTAACTGTACTACTCTAAATATTGTATGTATTTTAAATATTATTTATTAATGTATTCTTCTCAAAATATTATTTCTACTATGACTTTACCTTTGTAGATCAATATACTGGTATATATTGCAACAAAAAGACACATTTGACAATGTTAGCCACACAGAGAGAGAAGCGTATCAACGCTGGAAATAAGATGTCGAAGCTGTTAGAAGCCGAGGATGATGATGATTTTTATAAAACAACGTATGGAGGCTTCGATGAAGTGAGTCATTAACATTGTCATTTAATTAATAAAGATTTGTCATGCTTCGTGTCTCATGGTTCATAGAAAAACTTAGCTTCTAATTTATGTATTGTCTTTTCAAAAATGATTTTGTTCACTCTGCGATCAACAGGAAGAGGAAGATAAAGATTATAACTCCTCTCAGTCGGATTCTGATGATGTTATCGATTCAGACTTTAGCATCGATGAAAATGATGAGGTGAAAAGTGATGATGATGTTGAAGGCAAACCAACCAAGAAAAGAAAAGGAGTGGTGACAAAAGCGTACAAAGTAAGTGCTGTGACTTCAATTTTGCTTTTCTATTTTTTTGAACACTGAAAACTTAGCTTAGAACTTGCTGTAACACATAAGCTCAATATGCATGTCATTAAACAACAGTGGGAAAAAAAATCACTTCTAAAGCTGTGAAGAAAATGCAGGAGTGTTGTAAAAAAAAAAATTAAGTTTTTCTTTTAGACCTTGCAATCTATGGGGCAGATGATGTAAAGGTCATCTTCTGTTTCTGTGGCGCACTGTTAACGAGGGTGAACCAGACTGCCTTTGGTATTCCATGGCATGAACAGCTCCGATTGACGGTCTTGGACTTTGCTGATGATGTTGCACTACTTGGGGCTACAAATAAATGCATTCAAGAAATGACGGAGAGCCTAGACAGAGAGGCACCCAAAATTGGCCTCCGCATAAACTTGGATAAGACTAAAATTATGCGAGTGGGATATAAGGCAAAGGGTGTCCCCGTCAGACTTGGCGAGTCAAAGCTTGAAGAGCTGGACAAGTTCACGTACCTTGGCAGCGTCATAACAAATGATGGAGATGCTTACCATGATGTAGAGTGCCAAATAGGAAAGCCAGGGAGCATTTTCCAAAGGCTGCAGCCTATTTGGACTAGCCAAGCCATTGGACTCGAGACAAAAATACACCTTCTCAACACAATCGTCATTCCAACTGCTACATATGCATGTGAGACGTGGAAGTCATCTGTCAAAATTGAGAAAAGACTAAATGTGGCTCAACAGAGATGGCTGAGACGGATTTTGGGAGTCAGTTACACAGATCAGGTCTCAAACAAGGAAATCCTATGCCGAACTGGGAGTCGAACACTTGGTGAGGTTGTGACTGAGCATCGCATGAGGTTTGCAGGACATGTTTTACATCAAAATGAATTATGCACACCAAGAGTTGCAATAACATGGAAGCCAAAACAAGGAAAGCGCAAACAGGGACGCCCTCATATTACTTGGCGACACACCTTCATGGAGGACCTCAGAACAGTGGACACCAGGTGGGAGGAGGCTTCAGACATTGCCAGTGACAGATCTTTATGGAGACAGCTTGCCGCCCAATGCGCCGAACGGCGCGGGAGGACCTAAGTCTAAGTTAGTCTAAGTCTGAGACAAATAGTTTGACTACAGAAAAATCATTGGACAAAATTATCAAAATTGGGGGAAAAAAATGCCAGTAAGCCAGTCTATTTTGTGTAAAATCTTTAAAAGCACATGAGGCACCCTTGTTATGAAGGCCTGTACAAGCTATCATATTCCATTGCAGGGTAGGCCTATATCTCATTGCTTACTATTTTGAATGGTTCAGGCCCATCTTTCACCCTCACTATCTTCACTGTAGGGGGAAAGGGAAACTGTATCTAATGTTCTTTGCCCTTTTCAGAGTGATTCTCAGCCATCTTAAGTTTTTCTCAGACTTGCCAAATTTTAATTTACATGCATAAAGCGCAAAGGCAGGGAGCTTTTAAAAGGGGGCATTTGAGCCTTTAAAGTCTTTAATCAAATTAATGTTTGATGGCGATTATAATAGTCGTCACACTTACCTTTGCTTTCTCTTTTATTTTCTCCTCAACTTAGGATCCTAAAGGTGAAAAGGACAAGGAAAAAAAACCTGTTGTTAAGAAACCCAAAAAAGAAAAGCCCAAAGAAATTCCATCAACTGTACAAATCTATGTGTCCCCAGGTGAGTAGTATACTGTTTACATCATCATCATCACTCCTTTGAGTTCCTCATGGAACATAGGGCCTCGACAAAAACATGCCACTCTCCACTGTCTCTTGCTAGTTTTTTTATGGTTACCCAGCTCTTCCCGGTCTTCTCTGCTTCTTCAAGTACACTGCGTCGCCATGTTCTTTTTGGTCTTCCTCTGCGTCTTGTTCCTTGGAGGTTCCACTCTAAGGCTTGCCCAGCTCTGTGGCTGGTATCTTTTCTATTGTTTACATACTCAACATTTATGTTGCTGCACATGTTGCAACTTCTAAGAATTTTGTAGTCTGCTAAGGATGAAGAAAACAAATGGATACATACTTTTCCAAACTCCATTTCTGCTTAAGAAGAGCTAGCCTACATCTCCAAACACATCCTTTTATATTTATCTCCATTCAAGTCTGTTGTTTATAGGTATCATTTTTTTTTTCTGTTCAAAGGCTTTAAGTGCTTCACATTACTTGCTTTGTTTTAGTTTATCATTTTTGAATTTCCGTCAGAAATGAAGATAATTTCCTAATCCAAATCTCCTGCATGAGGATGGAAGCCAGGACCATCATGATATACAGTCCAAAGCTCATACCACGGGACCAGGCAGCCTTTTTATTACTTAAATCATGGCAGTGTTGTTGTTTTTTATATGGATTAGGGCTCATTAAATAAAATTTCGTGAGATAAAAAAGGTTTGTTTCTATTATTTCTTTTTTAACCGGTTAAACTGAGGATTTTTATTTACATTTTACTATCAGAAAGGAAATCTGTGCGAAGGTCAACTGCTCTTAAATCTGAAGCAGCGTCTTCTCGTCAGAAGTTAGATCTGGAGAAGGACAAAATGTTGAAAGATATGGCAGCCAAGAAAAATGTTTCCCACATTCGTAGGATGACACAAGAGGAGTTATTAGAAGAAGCCAAAATTACAGAAATACAAAACATGAAGAGTCTCGGTAATTACTTTTTTAAGCAATTTTCAAATAAAGTTATCATCTTTGTAAGACTGTTATAGGACCAGAATTAGACTAGGTTTAGCTTTTTTGTATGATTAAGTTAAACATTTTTGTATGATTAGGTTAAACATTTTTGTATGATTAGGTTTAACTTTTCTGTATGATTAGGTTTAACATTTTTGTTGTATGATTAGGTTTAGCATTTTGTATGATTAATTTTAACATTTTTTGTATGATTAGGTTTAACTTTTCTGTATGATTAGGTTTAACATTTTTGCTGTATGATTAGGTTTAACATTTTTGTATGATTAGGTTTTATCATTTTTTTAAAGTAAAAGTTTCCTTTTCAGATCTTGTGATCTATAAGGCAGATGATGTGAGTAACTAGCAATATTTGGGTAAAACAAAAAAAGGGTTGGTCATTGTGCTGGCCACATGACACGCTCGATAACTGTCCGCCATAAAAAAATATAGATTGCAAGGTCCGAAAAGGGTACTTTTACTAATAAATAACACTATCAGTCATTTTTCTATCACTATTTGATGATACAACTCTATTGCGTTACATAGTCGTCAGTCTATCTCTATGTGCTCTGAATCTACAACAGAAAACTATCAGAAGCTAGAGCTTGAGAAGAAAAGGGCAAGGGTTGTGAAACAGGTTTATCAAGGCCCCATCATACGCTACCATTCCTTGACCATGCCTCTGATTGAAGAACTTCCTTATGAGCCAGATGTAGATGTGGACTCTGAAGAGTAGGTTACTGGGTTACCTTAAGCATTCAGTCAGAATAGTTAGCTTGATTAGTTGATGGTTTGGAAAACTGGCTTAATTAGTAACCAGGGAAGCTGTTTTAATTATTAGACAGGGAAATGGCTTAATTAATAGCTAGGTAAACTTATCTTATCTTATAGACTACAGACATTACTTCAAAAAAGAAGATAATTACGTCCTACACATTTCGTGTGTAAATCTAGTCAAGCATGTTAATGAGTGACTTAAACTCTGCTAAGCGTTGGTTTTCCTGGCTGATTCAGGCAACCCATTCCGTTTTCTAAGGGGCATTTGTATGAATTTGTACAACTAAATAAATAGTTAGTGAAACTGGCTTGATCATTATGGAAATGACAGTGTTGGAGAGATGGGTTTCAGTGTCAGGGAAGTGGCTAGATAGTTGCTGAAATTGCAAGCTATGAATGAAGAAAACAAAACAGGGAAATAGTAACAAAGACAGAGACTTGAAACATTCGACTAAGTTTACTCCAGTTATGTTACATCTATCTTTTGACACTCCACAGTGAAGTTAATTTTTTTAGTTAATAAATGAAGTTATTTGTTTACATAGCCAGTGATGCATTGTATGAATACATATTAGAATGGCATTTGTTCAAGTTGACACTGAAACAGCCAAAACGAAAAAAAAAAGTAAAATATATTTAAAAAAAAAAGACAATACCTCTATTATTAAACTTCAAATATAATAAAATAATAATCAAAAAATGTTTTTTTTTGGTTCAATTCGGGTATTGAATCAATGACACACTCAGCTGCAAAAAAAATATGCATTTTCTAATTCAGCTAGTAAGGCAGGTATATTTGTGCGATTATTTATTGATATGTTCATTATATGGACACCTAGATCTACCAATAGACCTAAAGTTCTGCTTTACCTTTAGAACTCTTAATATCCAGTCTAAATCTAGATCTAGAATCTAGATGTTATTTATATAGTTTTACATAAAAATATAAGCAGCACTTATTAACTTCAATAAAGTTTAAGCAACTTTAAATTTACTCAGTCATGGCATAATTACGGTAATATGGCTGACTTCGCCATGTTGGCTCTACATAGACCTAGATATAGTCTCCAGCCAAATTTACATTTATTTATTTTTTACTTTGAAAAGTTATAACGGCCAAACTAGAGTTTTCCCCGTGCGGCCAACAAGCTAGTAATTCTTTTTTCAGCGATATACATCAACTGTTAAATTTCTAAGAAAATCATTAGAACAGTTTTTGAGATCATCTGTCCAGGTTCCTTGATCCAGGTTTCTGCTGGATACAGGTTCCTGGATCCAGGTTCCATTAAGTTCTGACTTGAATAGAGGTATTGTAATAAAAACTGACTCTGCATCTTCAGAAATCACTTATTATATTCAGAGACCTCTGTAACTTTTACACTTGATAAATGCTGTTCTAAATATGTTTTGAATGAATTTTTGTTTACACAAATGTCTTGTTGAATCAAAAGTTTGTCTCGTCCACACAGAGTGGCAGAGGTGAAGAAGCCGGAGCTGACAGTTGACGAGAAATGTGAACGCACTTTTATAACTTTCACAGATGAGTCAACATTTAGAGAAATTTTTCCTCAAGTGTAAGTGTTTACTTTATTCTTCTATCAATATTTGTAGAAATATTTTTCTCAAGTTGATAGTGCATAGATCAAAGGTTCTCTTTGAGTGCATAGAGTCAAAGGTTATCTGCAAATATTTGCAAAATTACATTGCAATGGCTTAAATCTAAATTTTAAATACTAAAATAAAAGAAAGTAAAAGTTTATATTGACTTACTTGACTTAATCCTGTGCACTCCCAGGGGAGCATCCAGGTTTGCTTGGGTCTTCCCACTTTCCTTGCAGATTTCAATCAAGTGGCCTGCCTTGCAACATTGGTAACTGGTTTTCAAGGGTGTATCTTATCCAGCTCCACTTTCGCTTAGTAATGTCTTGGGCTATGGGCTTTTGTCTAGTTCTTTCCCACAAATTGACAGTAGTTATCTTTTCTGGCCACCTAATTTCTAATATCTAGCATAGGCATCTGTTGACAAAAGTCTGGAGCTTTTCCCTATTTGTTTATATAATAGTTGGGTGGACTCAAGGATGTTCTGAAAATTCCATAATAAACAAAATCCTAGTTTTCACCTGGGTTTTAACTTGAAAGCCATCAGTTCAGAATCCGACCAGCCACCTTCTTCTTGCATAAAAAGAAAACCCCATGTCTGACAAATTTTAAAGCAGGAAAACCAAGTATAAATAGATTCAATGTTTTACTGTCATTTCTTTGAGCATTTGCCTTTTATTTGTTTTTTCGTGAGATGTTTCTTTTCTAACATCAAGTTGATTCTTTAAGTTTTTTTTACATCTCGTCTTGTGTTGAATGTTTCAGTAAAATAAAGCCACCTGGAAAGACACTTTGCCCTGTGACTAAACTTCCAGCCAAATATTTGGATCCCATCACTCAGGTATTTAGATTAATCTTCATGTATCAGATTAATGTTGCCACGATTCCAGCAGATTTCAAAAATTGATATTATATTTAAATGTATTTTTTAAACCCATGAATAATTTGAGAAACCTTATATTTTGAAAGCACTTTGTGATAAACTTTTTATTATTCCGAATACACAATACCACCACTAGGACTTCTAATCTCCCTTGTTTCATACCATTTAGAATTGAAAATCTGTAATTGCTTTTCCGTTAGTTATTATTCCATATCCAGATCTTCACTGCTTGGAACATTTTTTGTTTATAAGATAGTTATTTATATACATTCATCAACATTGGGATTATCATTAAAGGGAATTGCTGATATTCAATCTAGGCTGCTTGGTGTCTAGAAGTGGGCAGTTATTATGTTGCCTATAGAAATTACATGTCATTATGTTGTCTGTAGAATTAAATAGCTGTTATGTTCTCCATTGAATTGGATTGTCATTATGTTGCATATAGAAAAAGACATTGCAATTTTTTAAAATCTAGGTTATAAATATATCAAAGAAACTGGAAACAGCAGGAAAGGTCAAAGGTCATAAGTTGCATGCAATAATGTGGAAACAAGCAAATGAGAAAGGAATGTTACTCCTAATGATAATGGACCAAAAGTTAATAAACTAAATGTATAAAGATTGTTGGAGGCGTGGTGGCTGAGTGGTAAAACTCTTGGCTTCTGAACAGGAGGTCCACCCAGCTCTAATGGGTACCTGACATTAGTTGGGGAAAGTAAAGGCGGTTGGTTGTGCTGGTCACATGACACCCTCGTTAACCAAAGTTTACCTTATCTGCTTTTTAGACTGCAAGGTCTGAAAAGGCAACTTTATTTTATAAACATTATTAAAATCAGGTGATAAATTAGTTGTGCTAAAGTTCAACCAAGTTTAAAACTTAGGAGACATGAATGTAGATGAAAGAAACAACAAACTATCAAAGTACGTTGACATTATGTTCACTTTGTGAAATCAATTTCCCCTCTTAATTATGACTCTGAGTTCATGAGCATGTGGTTAGTTGTTTGCTTAGTTCAAAAAGGTTGTTTGTGCCTTAAAATAAATAAAAAAATGTCATAGCTTTAAAATTGATTCATCAAGTTAAATAAAGTAAGGGCCATGGGCTAGGGGATGTTTTATTTATCCTTTTAAGAGGATTCCAAATTTTAATGTTGGCGACTCATAAGCATGCATTTCCACAGACTCCGTATTCTAACGCCCAAGCCTTTCGACTCATCCGTGATGCTTACTCCCGGCAGTTAGAGAGCGAGAGCAAGAGCAGAGCATCCAGTCCTTTAGTTGGTGTCAAAAGAAAAGAAAAAAACGAAGATTCGCCTCAGACTTTATCAGTGACTGTATGAAAAAAAAAATCTCAGTGTATGTAATTTATAATGAAACTTTTTTTTTGTTTCACTTATGGAGTAAATACTCTAAAAAATCAAATTGATTGATCTTTCCTTTTTTTTTTTTGGAGAACATAGAATATCTGTTTAAACCATTGTTTGTGTGCGTGAGGACTAAATTACTTTAATTTAATACTAGTGATTGGCAAAAGGGACAGAAAGAAAGGAAGAAAGACAGTTCACAGATATCGTGTGGTGCCCCAATGGTTCAACAGAATTAGGCATATGTGTTGGCAAGTATATTGCCATACTGTAGAGTTTTACCATTATCACAGTGTGTATGAAGGACTAGATATGTTTTGTTGTTGGGGTGAGAGAAATTTGCATTTTTGTAAATGATGAAAGAGCTAAAAAAAAATAGGCCAAGCAAGTGAATTTAATCTTAATAGGATTCAAGTGATGGGGAAAAATTTGAGGGTGTATATAGGGGGAAGTTGTTTATTAGTTCATGACCTAGATCACAACAACAACATGTTAAAGGAACATGTAAAAAAAAAATGAATTAGTAACTTAAACATGATTTTTTATATTTGTGTAAGAAAGCTGCTCATGTCCAACATTATAGCCTATTTGAACACACTAAAGTAAATTATATCCTGTTTTTGTAAGTGTAAACTTTTGTAAAAATATGCATTATATAAACTGATTAGATAAATATATTTTAACCAATTCGACTGTAGTAGGTTAGGATGCAGTGTTAAGAGCCCTAATGTGTTAGGATGCTAGCAGCAGTTTTTAAAACTTTTCTTTAAGAAGAACTCAGTATGTGATGATGATTCTTTTTTTTATTCAAATCTAAATGTATATCGCTTTTTAAAAAAGAATTTTTTGACACAAACGAACCCATGACCTCTGTATACAAGCCCCCCAGCTGGGAAATTAAGTATTTTAAAAACTTATTGATATTCTATAGGTATTAAAAGTATATCTTCTTAGAAACAAGACATATTGTTATATTATTTACAGCTGTTTATTTGTTTATAATTATTAGATCTTAATTATTTTTTTTTTTTAGAATTTGTTATATCCAGAGTTGCCTCTCTTTTGCTTAGGGAATGTTAATGATTCTTCTAACCGGAAATTAGGTAGTTGGGGTTTAGCTTAAAACTTTGCAAAATCAGTTTTCTCTTTTGTTTTTTTTTTATTTCAAGAATCAAGTCAATTTGTGTTTAATCAATGTCCCAGAAGATCCAGTCAATTTGTCTTTTTTTTTTCAATGACCCTGTAGATCCAGTCAATTTGGTTTTTTTTCAATGACCCAGTAGATCCAGTCAGAATATTCAAAGACTCGAGTGAAAGTCGTTGGGTAGTAAGTGAGAGTACAACTATCTTCATAACCATTTGAGATTCCAGCAAGATAGTAGCGTCCTTTCACTTTGCACACCAGCGGAATTCCAGAGTCTCCAAAACAAAGATTTCCAGCATCAAAGTCTGTGCAAATGGATCTTCGATCAATCACAATGCCTCTTGTTTTCCAAGCATACGAACAGATTTCATTGGGGATAATGTTTACTTTGCTATATCGAAGAAAATCACTCGAACGATTTATGTTGGAGTCTATGGTACCAAAACTTGAAATGTAACAGTTAGTAGCAGTGTTAAAATCCATATTGATATCAGGGAAGCAAATAGGTCTTGAGTGCACATCAAATTTTACTGGGTTTTGCAACCGAATCAATGCAATGTCGTTCTCTTTGGTCAGGGGGTTGTAGTCTTCATGTTCGAATCGTTTGTTGATTGTAATGTCTTTTTCAAAACTATTTAAACTATTGACACCCCAAATCCCCATGTAAATACGTTGAGCATGAAGACTGCATCGTGCGATGGTCAATACCCAATAGTTTAGAATCAGAACACCGCTGCATGAAAACAACTTTGTCATAAACAGATTCACATGCCAGGGAAATGATTTGATTGGTGCGATCTTAACGTCTTTACCCAAAATGCTGCTGGAGAGACTAACATCCATGATCCCACAGACAGAAGAGTTGAATTTGCTGGCTAATTTTGACTGTTTAACAAAATGACGAGATTTCTGGAAAGGTTTATGGATATAATAAAAATAATTCTTCTCGTACTCATAAAGACTGGCGCTAGGAAGTACATCATATGTGCAAACATCAGCTCTGAGACTCGCTGGTAACATCTAGAGAAAGAAACAAAGTCATTAGATTCAAATAAATTTGCCTTACACGTACCGGTACCTATTTATCTAAAAATGTAGAGGTCTTGATTGTTGCTGTAAATATTGATTTTGCTGTTGTCTTTGTTGTTAATGTTTTTGTTAGTTTTGTTGTTGATGCTGGAAGAATGTTTTTTGTTGTTGGTGGTGGTGGTTTCAGTGGGTTTTCTTATGATGGGTTTTTTTTGATGATGTTTGTTAAGGTTTGTGTCATTGATATTTCTGTTTTCTTTTTTCCAGTATTGTTTGTGTTGTTAAATTTAATGTTGGTGGTGGTGTTATGTTGATATTTGTAGAGTTGTTATTTTTTGTTCGAAAATGTTGCAGGAGTTGTTGATGTTGATTTATTTACAAAGCTTATATCAACTCACTCTGTCTGTCTGCTATAAAGTTTGAGCATGTTTTTTTTTTTCCCATTTCCCTTTCTTGGATCCAGTTAAAACTTTGCACAATCATCACAACTATTGAACCTGACAAGACATGAATCAATCAAAAAGTTAACCAATTAGTTAATTGTTCATGATTAATTATTTTCTTTGATATAAATATATAGGTATATATATATATACACGTTGAGAGACTTTTGACTATTCTGAGAAAGGTTGCACTTACAAATGAAATGAAGTCACTTAAATTAATAATTTAATTGACTAAAATGTGGCAATAATGTTATGTTGTTTTTACCTGATTAATACTAAAATATACAAATATAACGGATTAAAAAAACAAACACCTTTGCATCCCCCTTGTAAGTATGTAACGTTTTAGACGTCTGTACCAACAACAAAAAATATTATGGCTTAGATCTAGATTAGTACAGTAAATGTGCCTAGCCATGTAGCTATAATATACCTAGCATAGACTAGAAATTTTATCCTTTTAAGTGTCTTATCTTCTTTTGTCAAGGCATGTTTTTTCGATTTCGAGCTTGGATGTCACCCGGTATAGACAACACCCCACGCAACACCCTAGTGATGCCACTGATTATTATAATTAAAGTTGTGTTTTATACTATTTCAATCGAGAGTATAGATAATAGACAAAGTACTAGATCTAGACTTAGACTAGAGCTACACAGTACACCGTTGTACAGTAGTAAAGTTCATAAATAGTTGACTATTCAATCTATTGTACTAATTTTAAAAAAAAAATGGTTGTTGTAAAATAGAAATATTAGGCTACCAGTAAAAATGTAAAAGTAGATTTAGTAACCGAAGTCATTGATCATATAAAGATAAGATCTATAATCTAATAGTTAACATGCTCTATTAAAACATATTTTGTTTTTGTAAGTCACATATGATACACTGATCTATATAGTCTATTTGAGAGCTCTTCTATTGAAAAGTTAAAATGCATTTGTAAGTTACTCCCGATTTTATTCTGAATCTGATGCGCACCTTTTTTTTAACTCTTGATTACGTCACTGGTTTTCCTGGCTGGCTCAGGCAACCAATTCCATGCTCTAATAGCTCTAAGGCAGGGGTGGGCAAATTACGGCCCGCGGGCCACATGCGGCCCGCCGAGGTGTTTTATGCGACCCGAGGAAACCTAAGTAAATCATGTGTGCCCACACATTACACATATAAAAATGCAAATATATTAAAAATAAATAGTTGTAAATATCTATAGAAATTGTTGAAACTTTTGATTCTTATCACTTATAATGAAGAGGCTAAAGAAACATTGTCTTTAAATGTCCTTCTAAAAAGTTTAAAGTAAATGAAGATTATATTTAATAGCAACATTTCGATAAATTCAGTAAAAGACATAAGCCAAGGCCAGTATTTATTCAATGCTTTGAAGAATTGTGTTGAAAAAGTTGGGTTGGCTTGTACAACATGGAAAGAGTAATAAATGATGGAGCTTTGACTGAGAAAAACAGCCTTTTTAATAAAATAAAGTATCTCAACCATAAGCTAGTATCTGAAAAGTTTACACAAAGCTACATTGAATTCAAACAAGTTATGGAGCATACATAAATTCGGTCATATGTTGGGCATAGACCAAGTATGCAGCTTCTCAGGTCCATGATTGTTGGGGGCCCCACACAGGATATACAATTTAATATTATACCGAAGCAATAGCGAAACTTGAACTTCATGTTAGTGTTCTAAGTACACTAGGTTTTCAATTCCATAATTTTAGTTTTGTCACCTTATTTTGTATTTTTCTATTTTATTCGGGGCCACCAAAAACACTTCGCCTATGGCCTCCAATTATTTAAAGCTGGCCTCAACTGGCAGTTCAGAAAAGTACGTGAAGATTTGGAATTAAAACATCTCGATGTTCGGTAACACAGTAGTATCCGCTGGCCAATCATTAAATCAATATGGAATAACAAGGAAGAAATTGTTAGGTTCCTTGATGGACATTGACTGTGACCCTTTCCTAATATTTGTAATGAAGAGTTGAAGACAGACTTATCTTCTTATCTTATATAATACAGACGTTACTTCAAAAAAGAAGACTTCATGTTTGTCATCGAAAGCATTGAAATTTTTTGTTTGCACATGAAATGTATGAGCATCTTAAATCTTTTTAATCAAAGATATTCCATTTCTTGAGGCCAGCAAGCGAAATGAAGGCTTGATCATTTTACATTAGCTGAAAGGTGAAACTATTTCTATGGAAATCGTTGAAAAGTACAAGACTTATTTGGATTCCTTGATTGTGGAATTTTAAAGCAAATTTTAAGACGTCAAGAACTCGAAACCAGTTTTCAATACCCTCAGCTCACCATTTAATGCAGAAGCTGATATAGCTCCAGATGACATACCTCCAAGCAAATTATGACCTGAAATAGAAGTTCCAGTCAGTTCTTTCGCGGGAGCTTCATGGGTGCCAGAAGCTGTATATCCACACTTTAAGAAACGTATACATTCACATTTTATGGAACCACATTCATCTTTGAACAAGATTTTCTTTTTTGTTTGACAATTCTCAAGTGTTAGAATAGGTCGATGCTTATTGAAGGTAATTTGACAGTAGTCAACAACTAGTAAGCTAGTTCCATTGTTCCGGAACATTATGCACGAGAGTAAACAGTTATATACTTCGAGTACTACAATACATTCGTGGTGAAATGTTCGATGTAAATAGACAATAGCAAAATTAAAAGAAAATAATTCGTAAAATTAGTTTAAAAAATTGCTAGCTCTTATATATATATATTATATTATATATATATATATATATATATATATATATATTAGGAAAGGGTCACAGTCAATGTCCATCAAGGAACCTAACAATTTCTTCCTTGTTATTCCATATTGATGCGGCCCGCCCAGTCCCCAAATTTTGTTAATGCGGCCCTCGGTTGAAAAAGGTTGCCCACCCCTGCTCTAAGGAATAATTTGTACAAATTATTCCTAGCTTATGGAACGAGGAAAGAATAAAACACGCTCATTAAAGAAACCTACTAAAGCAGTAATACTAAAGTATCTAAAAACCTAGTTAGAAACTTTCTAAGTATTAGGAACAAATCAGCAGACTTACAAATCGAATCTTGAAAAGTGAGAAGCCAGACATAAATGCAGGAACAGAATGATGTTCTTAATACTTCGTAGGTTAGAAGTGTCTACATCAAATAAGTCAAACAGTCCTGATGTAGGCCTAAATTGAGGTAACCCACACGGTACACAGTGCCACGATGCATCTTTGTTGCCTAATGCATAATACACAGGTGTATCCATATGGAGACATGATGCTGGTAGGGCCTACCATTCATCACAGGTGTCACATTGAATGGCTTTCTGTTTCATGGTGCAACTTTCGCTTGTAGGACAAAGTATATTTTTAAAAATTAGTTTGCAATAAGAATCTTCTTATCTTATAGATTATAGACGTAATTTCAAAAAAAAGAAGATAATTACGTCCTAGGCATTTCATGTGTCAATCTAGTCATTCATGTTAATCAATGACTTAAACTCTGCTAATAAACTAGGGAAGATGCAGCTCTTGTAAGAATTTAATCTTTAAATATAGCGTCCTAGGCTTTGTTTATTTAAATATAAATATTTAAAAATTTCCCAAATTTTCCACTTTTCATTTGTTTTGTTTTATGTTCCATTATGTTGAAACCACATTTCTGCATATCACTTCGTCTTCTTTTTTCTTTTTTTTTCGTAATTGTGTAATCTGGTGAAAGAAGCTTCTCGCGCCTCAAACTAATGAAGAATTAGGCCTACTTGAGGTTAACAATTCTCAAAGATAGATTGAAATATTTGGTAATTCTTGCTATTGAGCGTGATCTATGTAGGAAACAGAATTATTATGATATACTGTATGACTTTGCTACACGCAAGGCTCGTAAAGTAATTCTGTACGTAGTAAAGAATGAATAAAATGCAAACACGAATTTATTTTCTAATACTAACTCTTAAATTTCACTTATTATCCGCTTCCCTACCCAAACTTGGCCCCGCGAAATCCGTGTTACGACACAAGACTCTTTTTACAAAAAAAGACACTCTCAGGTTTTCATCTAAAAATACTTTAATCTGATCACAAATGACGTAAGCATCCTATTTCCCAACTCTACTTCCTGTCCATCCACTTCCGGCTTCCACCTTTTGAATCCCACTTCCATTCAATATCCGAATTTGTGGCTTCCAAAATGTTTAGAAAACCTTTTTTCTTCTGAATAGCTTCTTATATAGCGCAACTGTTATGCCTAGCACAGAAGAAATGATGAAAATAACAGAGTGTAGAATAAATAAATGAGAATTGGACCAGCTCACATCCCAATTACAAGAAAAAGGACGCCTATTATAAGCTATCTCGACATGACCAACGCATAATTTTTTTGACTTAGAACCGGACACAACAGAATGAGACGACAATTGTTCCGGAAGCTTAAAGTCGGAACGAGCGAAACCTGCCTTTGTGGAGCATCACCAGAGAATGCTGACCATGTCCTTCAAAGCTGCATACCCGGTACTATATCAAGAGGCCCGAAAAAGACTCTGGCCCCAAAACCTTCCTATTGAAGAAAAACTATACTGAGAACTGCCTGATCTGGAGACCACTGCGCGGTTCATCTCAGATGTAGGATTACTGATTTGAATCCTCCGACATGTAAAATGAGAACGAAAAAGAAAAAAAAGAGACGGGGATGGGTGGGGGATCTCTGATAGAAGGTTTTCTGTGCTGCCTTTTGCGCTCAGCAAACACAACTCTGCTCAAGTCGGGTGTTTGAATTTTGAGTTTTTTGGCACATCGGCTCGCTTTAGCCCATGTCGTGCCCGTAATCCCTAAAAGGTTACTCTTCGTACAGCAAGAGCTAAGTTTTATTTAGTTAAGTCATTAACAACAAGATCTAGTAACAGTTAAAAAAGGAAAGGTAGTACAAATTTAATAATTTAATAAAAATCTTTTGTAAATATTATATGTTCACAATTTCGCAAATCAAATCTTCGTAGACAACCCCACCTCCCGGGCAAAGCCCAGTACCTTCCCGAGGTCGACTCTATCGAGCAGTATCCTTAAGTTGAGCACTCTAAAAAAACCTCCCCCCTAATATCCTGGTATCTGGGGCAATCAACGAGGATATGTTCCACGGTGAGACGAGAGTCATAGAACTCACAAAGTGGGGGGGGGGGGCTCCTCTCTCTTCAGCACAAAGGAGCGCGTGATGTAGATGTGGCCAATCCCAAGCCTGGACATGGTCGTGCTTCCACGTTTTGTAGGTACTTAGGAGTTGAACCTCGAGCAACTTGTAGGTAGCC
This sequence comes from Biomphalaria sudanica, assembly GCA_036873155.1. Classification (NCBI taxonomy): domain Eukaryota; kingdom Metazoa; phylum Mollusca; class Gastropoda; family Planorbidae; genus Biomphalaria; species Biomphalaria sudanica. The sequence goes on along the minus strand of JAZGLO010000707.1, from coordinate 109,793 downwards.
CAGCCAGTTGGTAAAGGGTTGGGGGGGGGGGAGAAAGAAAGAAGTTTCGGTATCTGTGTGAATATATTTTTTTAAATGCATTTTGTTTTTTAAAAAGTTGAACGACTCGGATTGAGCTCGAGGGCTCTAGCCTCCTTAAGCCAACACACTAACCATTGTGCAAGAAAAGTGCTTGTGAAAATAGAAGGTTTTATAGTTATTTATTTTTAGTTTAAAACTTTAAAGCAAATTATAAACTCAACTTAAACCACCACATCCGCTAAGTACACTTTCTTTCCCTTGTTCGAGGTAACAAAAAAAATTAATTACCAATAGTTAATTAACAATTTTTTTTTTAAATTATTATTATTGATTCTTGTTTTCTTAAGTAAACGAAAAAGTGTACAAAATTTCAGCTTGATCCGACATAGGGAGTGAAATAGCGTGTACTAACTTTTTGAGTGACTGAGTTGGTATAAAGTTTAAAGAAAAATGTCCTCCTTTACTGTTAGTGAAAAGGCCTTGTCAATGTTTTAACATGCTCACATCTGCAGTATATTAAGTTGCCTGTTATGGCAATCTAAATATTGAAAAAAATAAACGGCAAAAAATTTATAAATGCTTCTAGCAAAATCATTGGTAGCAAACAAACTCCATTCAGGCAACTGTTCGAGAGAAACAATAGCAAGAAGGCCAGGAGTTTGAAGTTTTTCTATTAAGAAGGAGATACCGTTTACAAAACAAAAACTCCTTTGTTTCCCTGTCAATCAAGTCATGGAATAGCTTTGATCTACTGTAAATATTTCACATTACGTTTGTATGGAACTAGTGTTAAGGCATATTTTGTTTTTAGAATTATAATGTATTTTTATTTTTAATGTACAAATTGTAAGACACATTTCCTCATGGATAATAAAGATTATTATTAGATCCAGTCAATTTGTGTTTTTTTTTTCAATGACCCAGTAGATCCAGTCAATTTGGTTTTTTTTCAATGACCCAGTAGATCCAGTCAATTTGGGTTTTTTTTTTTCAATGACCCAGTAGATCCAGTCAATTTGGGTTTTTTTCAATGATCCAGTAGATCCAGTCAGAATATTCAAAGACTCGAGTGAAAGTCGTTGGGTAGTAAGTGAGAGAACAACCCTCTTCATAACCATTCGAGATTCCAGCAAGATAGTAGCGTCCTTTCACTTTGCACACCAGTGGAATTCCAGAGTCTCCAAAACAAAGATTTCCAGCATCAAAGTCTGTGCAAATGGATCTTCGATCAATCACAATGCCTCTTGTTTTCCAAGCATACGAACATATTTCATTGGGGATAATTTTTACTTTGCTATATCGAAGAAATTCACTTAAGCGGCTTTTGTTGGTGTCTACAGCGCCGAAACTTGAGATGTAGCATTCAGAGGAAGCAGAAAGATCTAAATTGACGTCAGGGAAGCAAATAGGTCTTGAGTATGCATCGAAGGTTACCGACTTTTGTAACCGGACCAAAGCAATGTCGTTCTCTTTGGTCAGGGGGTTGTAGTCTTCATGCTCAAATCTTTTGCTGATGATAATGTCTTCTTCGTAGTTGTTGAAACTGTTGACACCCCAAATCCCCATGTAAATACGTTGAGCGGGAGGACTGCACCTTGCGATGGTCAATACCCAAAGGTTCAAAATCAGGACGCCGCTGCACAAATCTAGCCTTCCCGTGAACAAAGTCACGTGCCAGGGAAACGATTTGATTGGGGCGAGCTTAACGTCTTTACCCAGAATGCTTCCGGAGAGACTAACATCCATGATCCCACAGACAGAAGAGTTGAATTTGCTGGCTAATTTTGACTGTTTAACGAAATGACGAGATTTCTGGAAAGGTTTATGGATAAAATCAGAGTAGCTCTTCTCGTACTCAAGAAGACTGGCGCTTGGAAGTACATCATAGGTGCAAACATCCGCTCTGAGATACCCGGATAATGCCTAGAAGAATAGAGGAAGTCATTACATGCAATCAGTTGAACAGAATGGGATACGTAAAACAGGTAAAATATTTTTTAAACCCATATGTTACGTGCGCAGCATAGTGTGAATGTGGAATGGTGCGAATGTGTGTTAAAAGGGCAGAGAAGATGGAATCCGAAAATGGAGTTATGTAATCAAAGTTATTATTAACACATTATTAATTGTAATTCAAGATTAAAGTCATTATAATCTACCATAAATGAGTCTGTTATTGTATCATTAAAAGTCTCATCTGTACGTCACACCATATTATGTTATATAGTTTATGGACAATCCTTAAATTGATTTAGGCTTATAGATGGCTGTATGGTCGTGCGGTACGCAAACGGGCAGTCGTTCGGATTTCTCGATGGTCCCCAGTTCATACCCTGCCTGCTGCCATCCCCCGTTATCCTGCGGGAGATTTGAACTAGGAAGTGAATTATATTTAATACTGAAGCAAAATCGTGCATTAAAAAAAAAAAAAGCCAATTTTTTCTTTGTCTCTTATTGTGTTAATCAGGTAATCCGCCATTATCTTCAACTTTGTTTTTTTTTTTTTCAAATCTCAATATTGAATGCGTAAGGATATATGTACAGATGTGTACACACTATTTTACGTACATTTATAGGCCTATATTGTTACATTGTTGTAAAAGATGCGTACTTTTTAAAAATTATTATTACGTTTGCATAATTCATTTTGAAAATTAAATGATTCGCTTTTGGAAAACATGTGTAAAATCCGTTTCATTTAAACTCATTCTGTCTGTCAGGCCATAAGTTTGTGCACGTTATTTCTGCGACATCCAATCTCGGATCAAGCTGAAATTTTGCACAATTATTTCTGTTACCTCCCATTACCAAGAGGCCAGAACAAGACTCTGGCCCCGAAACACCCCAAAAGAAAGGAAACTATATGGAGAGCTCCCTGATTTGGAAACCACTGCACAGTTCATCTCATAAACTGGTCTAGTCATCTGGACTCTCCAACATAAAAATGAGAATGAGGAAAATGGAGTATTTCTTTTATTTGAAAACACAGGAATCAATATAAAAGATTAGGTAATTAATAATTGGTGATACATTATTTTGTTTGGTATCTCAAACAAGGGAAAGAAATAGTACTTGACTGAAGTGATGGTGTAAGCTGAATTATTGCCCTTTAGATTAGCTTGTCGTCTGAGTGAACACAAACATGAAATAGAAACAATAGATAACAATCTTCCACATATAGGACTTCGCTAGCGGAGTGGTTACCTCGTTAGCTTGAGAAGCCTGAGAAGGCTTTAGCCCACAAGTTCGACTTTAGGTCATTCCCTTTTTTTTTTAAACACTATTGAAAAAGCGATCACCCAAATACCCCGTTCTTTCTCCCCTACCCCTTTTCCATCTAGTCCAAACAAAGTGATTGGATCATAGCGTATTGAGAACGCTAAAAGTATGACATTGCGCTAAACAAAAAAAACAAAACAATTGGTAACAAAAATATTTCTAATCGCACATCTTTTGTATTGTTAGTCAAGATCATGTCACATATTCTATTACACGACTAATCGAATCGTATTGATAGGCCTACACTCAATATAAAGAATATATTTTTGTGAAGTATTTTTTTAGTTTATTTTCCTTGCTAACGTCACGAACGGACAGTCATGACATGAGATAATGGCGTAATATTTATTTTTGTTTTTTAAATGTCGAAACCTCATTTGGGGGCCGACCTCATTTGGGGTTCAGGGCCCAGGGGGGGGGGTTCAAATTCTCTCACCCATCCCCGCACCGTAGCTACGCCACTGAGAGGCAGATCTAAAGCAACTAGAGCTGGAGACGAGAGAGACCTGAAAGGAAGTATGTGTTGAAGCAAGCCACAACCCTCAGTAGGCTGTATCGTCAAGGGTTGAATGGGTGGTTGGTATTTGATTGTTGAAGGTATGGTAACTATGTATTTGGTTGGATGGATGGATGATTGGTTAGATGGTTGGTTGTTTGGTTGGATGAATAGTTGGTATTTGGTTGGTTGGATGGATGGTTTATAGGTTGAACTATGGTGGGTTGGTCGGATGGATGGATGGTTGGTTGGGGTTATGGTTTGGTTAAAGTTTATTTTACTTCTAGTTTTAGAGCACTGTAGAACTTATCTACACTCTACACTCTATTATAAAAAAATAACAACTGTACACCAATGTAATAAAAAAATTAAAATCTAGCTCTAAGTTTTTTGTATTTATCTTTAGACATCGTCCATACATTTCAACTCCATACATTCCATATTATAAATTAATAATATAGAGTATAATTTGGAATACATATGTGAATCTTGTAAATAGAGGCAAAGCAATTAATAGCAATAGACTTGATTCTAGCCATACGTTCAACCAATAAACCATCCATCCAACCAACCAAACACCAACTATTCATCCAACCAAACAACTAGATATTAGCTTTAGAAAAATTATAGAAAACACAACTGTAAATTATTAATAAATTATATAACTAAATTAATCACAAACGAAGACAGGTTCCCAGAGCCATTGCTAACTATTGTAAAAAAAAAAAAAGTTAAACTCTATGGCCTTATTACAGTTTCGGGGCTTGCAAAGACCTTCCTTCGGGGAACAGTACCAGAAAAAAAAGAGGCAGACAGAGAAAGCGATGGGAAGACATTAAACGAATGGACGGGCCTGCCATTGATAGAGGCTCTATCCAAGGCAAAAGACAGAGAGGAATGGAGAACGACGGTTGACAAATTACGTGTGGTGCCCCAACGGTACAACAGACTATGGGATAGGTGAAAGTAATTGTTCAGTTTCATGAATGAAAAGAAGAATGAAGAAAGAATAAAAGATTGAATGAATGTACCTGTATATTGTAGCCCCACCCCTCCCCTAAAGAAGAGGCAAAATCCTAAGGACTCTTAGGGTGTAAAAAGCTCGACATTGGATGTGAAATAAAAAAAAAAACATTAAAAAAAAGCTGAGGAATCTTTAATATTCTTGGTTCATAACGGAACATCAGAAACATGTAAAGCTTTAAGTTTAAGCGTATTCTTATTATTAAACAATTACCAACAATAACATGTTTTAGATCAATCTTCGCTCTCATTAATACAGAATATAAACATTACCAGCATTAGGATAAGATACTTAAGCCTAAGATATTTAAGCTCTCACTGATTCAGAAAAAAATATATTACCAGTAAAAAGGTTACTATACAAGTAGGTACAAGAGTCATTCTTGTATTCTAGATGTAGACCTAATAGTCAACGCGATTTCCTTAGCTGTAGCCTTTATTGATGAAACAGAGCAAATACTAATAACTCTTCTATCAAGTGAAACAAAAATGCATATCTTGGTGTTTTAGTTCTAGACTTTTACTCTGATGCGCATTTTCATTATGATCTATTTATAAGTCTATGGATCCATTCCAACGGCGTAACTAGGGTCGGTGTCACCAGGTGCGGTTAGCTCAGAGTGTCCTCCCCCCAATCTGCTCTCTTAAAACATTTACCAATAAACACTATCATTAGTTTGTTCTTTTTATTGAACCAATACAGTGAGCTGATTACCTACTTTTACTGATTGTTGCACAAATGTAAAACGAGTGTCTATTGTTTTTAAAAATCCCATAGTTTATAAAATGTATTCAATAGTTATTGTATATTTTATAATGTCAGTTTATTAAAAATTAGAAATGCTCCTTCTTCCCTAGTGCTATTTGAGCATGGAATGGGTTGCCTGAGCTAGCCAGGAAAACCAGTGACTTGGCAGAATTTAAGTCATTGGTTAACATGCATGACTGAATGCATGACACGTGTGGCGTAATCATCTTCTTTTGTGAAGTAACGTCTGTATTATATTATATTAGAAAAGAACGGTATAACATTATGCTGTGTTTGTTCAGAACTCGACTATCATCTAAACCAGTGTTTCCCAAACTTTTGACTAGAGTGTACCCTTGTATAATTTTTGTTACGCTAAGTACCCCTCGCCTTGCATCTAAGAGAGGAATGAACATAATAACTGGGTATTTATGGAGTTTTGTGGTAAAACGCTTGACAGTATGGACAACACACCCGCCATCTTGGAACTTAATAACGAGCCTAAGGCTAAGGCTTTAACAGAACAAATCACTAGTGCAAAACGTATCACCGCCAATCGTTGATCAGGGAACATGAAAAGCACCAAGATACCTGTGTGTAGTCGCTGAATGAACTCTTTATGTTGTGTCTGTTGTATTTATGTGCATTTTTCTGTTGTGTTGTCTTTATATGAGAAAAGAGTCTTTGTAATCAAAACAAATTTCCGTAGCAGTCTTACTCTTAGTCTATTTTTTTAAAAAATCAGCGTAGCTAATGAGTTGCAACGCGTACCCCCTCCAAAGTCTTTCCGTGCCCCTGGGGGTACGCGTACCCCATTTTGTCGTTAGGAAAGACACACTGCATGTGTCTGACGTCATTGACAGCGAATACATTATGTACATTTTCACTTGGACAAACTACTCAGCCTTTAAGAATCTCATGCACAGAAATACAACAGACTATATAAATATAGGTATGTGTGCAAAATCTTCTTTCGTAACTTGACTTTCAGAAATTTTAGTTGCATTAAAACTGTGACATATATATTTTCTAGTCCAGCAACATAGCCTATTTAGTTTGTATAAAACCATAGACTATATATATATAGTCTATGCATAAAACGTATAACATTAAAAAAACAAAATCATACCAAAAATAAAACGAGGCCCACTTTTAAAGAGGGGTTTTAAGCTCCACCATAGGGAAAAAAACATTTTGAACAGTACACTTTTACTTTGCTTATTCTATAAGATATTTTTAAATTTGAAAAGATAATACGTCACTATGGGAGCTCGAACCACCAACCTTTCGGCTAACTGCTAATTACGCTGACCGATTGTGCCACAGTGACACTTGCGAATTTAGTTGGAAAAAAAGTAGCACACTAGAACTTTTAAAATCATATTATATTTAAAATATATTTTTTTTTTGTCTTTAGAAAATGACAGGCGTTCCTGCAAAGATAAAGCGAAAATAAAATAGAGATTACAGTGAGCTTCACCATTACGGAGTATAACTGTTTTTATCCCTTCACCTGTCAATGAGAGCGATACACCGGGCTTTAGTGTCTATAAGTCCCATGAAAAGACCAAGTACAACGTGAATGTCGCCCATCTTTTTAAACTCATGAAGAGTTTGCAAGCTAATAACAGGAATTGCTGTAACTGCAGTTTGAGAATAGTTTTAACAGTGAAAAGTAAAAAGTCAAACTTTAAAATGTTGGAATTGAAAATGATTAACGATTGCAATGGGTGTGACTGGCAACACTATTGCAGACTCCTTGGCCGGGGCCCACCAGTAAGGGCAAATTCCACCCACCGAAGAGGTGTAAATTTTCATCATGCTCTGGCTCAAAAGGTTTAGATAATAGTGAACAAATAGATGCTATCTTACTAGATTTTTCCAAGGCTTTTGACAAAGTTCACCACCATAGTTTGCTTAAAAAATTAAAAAAAAATAAAAATTTCGGCATTAACGGTCCACTGCATCAGTGGATTAAAGATTTTCTGATAGGGAGAGAACAAACTGTAATAATAAATGGCTCTAAATCAACACCAATAACAGTAAACTCAGGTGTACCTCAAGGAACAGTCTTGGGTCCACTACTATTTTTAATTTACATAAATGATTTACCAAATTGCATTAGTTCAGGAACAAAAGTCAGATTATTTGCAGACGATTGCATAATATATAGAACAATAAAAACAAAACAAGACACAGATATTTTACAAAGAGAATTAGATGAATTACAGAAATGGGAATCAAATTGGAGCATGTCTTTCCACCCAGAAAAATGTCAGTTGTTAAGAGTAACAAAAAAACTAAAACAAATTAATTCCACTTATCTTATTCATGGCAAACCAGTAACACAGACTAAAAACTCAAAATACCTAGGTGTTATAATAAATGAAAAACTGTCATGGAATCCACATATTGATGAAACTATAAAAAAAATCCAACAAAGCATTAGGGTTTATTAAAAGAAATTCTTATAAATCAAATAAGAACATAAAACTAAAATGTTATTTAACCTTGGTTAGGCCAATAATAGAATATGCATCCACCGTGTGGGACCCCTCAACTCAAGAAAACATTAAGAAACTGGAACAAACACAAAATAGAGCAGTGAGATTCATAACAAACGAATATTCACATTTGACTAGGGTAACACCATTAGTAAAATCACTAAATTTAGAAAGCCTTCAGGACAGAAGACTCAAAAGTAAAGTAGCAATTATACATAAAACACTGAACCATAATCTTCAAATACAAAAACAAAATTTAATAAAATACTCTGAAAGACACAAAAATAAAGGCACATTCCTCGTCCCATATGCTAGGACAAATTTGTACAAATACTCCTTCTTCCCTAGTGCTATTAGAGCATGGAATGGGTTGCCTGAGCTAGCCAGAAAAACCAGTGACTTGGCAGAATTTAAGTCATTGGTTAATATGCATGACTAAATGCATGACGCGTAGGACGTAATCATCTTCTTTTTTGAAGTAACGTCTGTATTATATAAGATAAGATAAGATATAAAGCAAAAAAAAAAGAAATGGAAAAGTGGTTTGAGTGCTGGGACAAGTCCAAAATAGCCCGTGGAGTCTGGGAGCGCATGAGGCGCCCTGATCGCACTTTCCCGTGGTGGAGGCTGTCCAGGTCTGAGGAGCAAGCACAGTTTAGCACAGTGCAGGACAGACCACTGTCCTTTTGGCTCATATTTCTCACGGCTATGGCAAATTTCGATTCACGGTGCCCCCGCTGCGGGGAAGAAGAGGAAACCGTGCCTCATATTCTGTTTGACTGCCCCAAGACTTGCTGATCTCCGCCTCAATAGGTCTGGGAAACCAAATTTCTCGACTTGTATGCACTACGCAAACAGCATGGCTTCTGTCCAGGGCTTTTGCATGAGAGGATTTGAGACTAACAAATGGAGTTTGTTGATGATGATGGTGGTGAACAATTGAAATCCTAAATGATTTTTTCAGAGCTGATTATAGAACATGAAACAAACGCAAACTTAAGTCATTATAAACGCTAGGTGTGTGTGAGTGGTTGACTATAGGTATTACACGTACCCCTTTTTCTTTCATTCTCTATCACTCTTTCGCCACCCCCACCCCGACCCCGTTTATTTAAATATCCAACACCATGCAGAGCAGATAATATCTTACAAAGCCATTAATCAGTTTAGGATGCGACCATCTGAAAAATCTTTTTTTTTTTTTGGATACCTCAGCTTTTTGGCTTGTGACTTCCGTTGTCGAGCTGTTTACATCCTAGGAATCCTTGGGCTTTTGCCTCTTTTCTTTGCCTCTTTTTGGGCATTGCCTCTTTTTGGGGCTATTGGCCTCTTTATCGGGCTTTATATATATATATATATATATTATGCATATTTTATTAGTAAGCGTACAAATTAAATAATTACATTTTAAAGTACATTAATTGCAAGCATGGCAATGCAAGTAGTTACAATCAGGTTGTCATAATATTTTAACGATTTAAATTGCTTTGTATATGGCGTTATTTTTTTCTAATAGAAATATAATGAATATTTTTGAAATTTAAGGTTCTTAGAATACATGTAATGAGAATATATTTATAGCTTTTATATAGCGCTACTTTCATGCTTATAGCATGCTCAGAGCGCTTTGGTCGAATCTCATTTGTGGACCAGTGGGGGGAAGGGTGTATCTAGGAGTTGTTTTTCCGTGCTGCCTTTAGGCGCTCAGTAAACACAACTCTGCCCGAGTCGGGTGTCGAACCTCGAGCCCCCTTCTAGGTAGCCAAGCCAAGCTAAGTTCAAGCGCACTTAGCCTCTCGACCACGTTTCCCACTAATGTCAACAATAAGTAATTAAATAGAAACAATCAAAAAGTGAAAGTAGAAACTTAAATGATATTAAAACATTTTAAACATCGTAGTCACATTTTTTTCCACTTTGTCTACATTGCTTATGGTTGTTTCCCTTGTGCTTTGCTACAGTACCCCAGTTCTTTATATTAACTTCTATCAAACGTGCATACACATCTATGTGTGTACACACTTGTGCGAACATAGGCATTTAAATATTTATATTGTTTCTTTTGTTGTCTCCCTTTTTATGACAATTTTTGATTTCCTCCCTTGAGATTTGGAAAACTAATTCCTCATCATCAAGGTGGAAATCCTGTCTGCTAGAGTCAGTATATCGGGAGTTTCTGTTCAGAGACAATGTCTCTGTGACTTTTTTTTTTTTGTCACAGGGGTCAATTAGAGTCGTACTGAAAGTTATTTTATATGTATCTATATATATGTGTATATATACTTTTTTTTCTTGAATATTTTCCCCCTTTTTAAAATTTTCCCTCTTCCCCTCTTTAATATATTATTTCTCTGTAGACTGCACAAGCATGCGCAATATTGACAATGGTGGTAGAGATTTTTTTTTTAACATTAGTAAAGACTTTGACATATGTAAAATAAATAAATAAATAAATACTAATTTAGTAACAATTTGATGTAGAAGCTTGTTAAGATATGAGGTTATGTTGATGCTCAATATAGAACAACAGAAGAATAACGAGTTCGGTTTGGAAAGTAAACGTCTGCAAGGTAGTAAGAAATAATATATTTGTATGTAAACTGCACAGGTATGCACAATACGGACAGTGGTGGTATTTTTGCAATATTCGTAAAGAAGCCACTATGGACATAATTGTTAAAAAGTACAAACTTATACAAAGAATATCATGTGGTCCTGCCTGATTCTCAATACAGGAAAAAACAGAAGAAAAACAGTGTTTACATAAAACGTAAAGGTCTGCCCTTGTTCTTGATTTCTTGGAGTTACTCTTCTTTCCCTTTTCTTGGGTTTTCACGTGTTCGCTCCTGATTCCTTATTGTGTTTCCGTCCCTTGACTTGCCAGCCTAATGTTCCATTTCGATATGATTCTCTGTTTTAATCGAATGAGATCTCTCGTTTTCTCCTGCCTAACTCGCTCGTCTTTGTAGATCAAAACTTAAGTCTCTACAGTCACAAGGTCAAGGCGCGGCCTTTGTGATTGTGTACTGTCTTGAATTGTCTTAACCGTTGTCAATTTCAAGGGGCGATCACTGTTTTTTTTTTTTTGGAGTACTAGCTTTTTAATTATATGGTTACAGGGTCTTTAAATATATAAAAAGGATCATTTGGGATCTATATCTATACACACGCATACACTTTTTCATATATATATAGCTGTAAATGGCGGTGTGTACTGTCTTTCCACTAACTAAAGGAAGAGCCTATTCTAGGGTATAAAAAAAAAGTAAGAAAGAATGAAAGGTCAGTATATAATGAAGATTAATTACATACACACACACACACACTCATACATATATATTGTTTTTTTTTTATACAATTATATACATTATACAATTCTATATTTGTGTACTATTATATTCCATGTGTCAATCTAGCAATGCATGCTAATAAGTCACTTAAACAAGTTGTTGGTTTTCCTGGCTAATTCAGGCTCTAGGGAAGAATGCTCATTCATTATACAACTCTATATTTGTGTACTTAAAAAAAATAGTATAAAATTCTGACCTCAAGCCTTGGGTAGGCCTACAATTTGGTCAGTAGATTATATATTTACAATGCGATTCTATAATTTTCCGAATTACCGTTTAGTCTCATAATGGAGAGTTGAAAGCGAGAACTAAACAAAACAAGCTGAGATTCGAAATCAGAAAACTGAAATGATAGATTCAATTTAAAATCTAATTTAAAAATCATAGCTAGATCTAAATCTAATCTAGATCTAGATCTGATTTTTCTTCAATGGCCTCTAAGCCCTCTTCGAGGAGTGAAGAAATCCAAACTCTTTCAGAGCTTCTCTCTCGGCTTTGTGTAAAGTTAACTGGATTAAGTGGAGGTGAGTAAATAAAATAATTAAATTGTTATGTCTAAATAGATCTAATATATAATTATTCTATATGTCTAGTAAATATTTTACTATTACCTTATTAAAATTAACGTAGATTCTAGATCTATAGGCGTAGGCTATATTATATATAATTACATACATACATGATACATCTGATGGTCTAATGATCTAGTATCATCTATTCTAGTCAATCTAGAATCTAGTAAAAAAGTTCTATTTTATCATGATCTGATGATGATGATGATCATAATCTAAATCTTGATAACATTTAATAAGACTAATAAGAGATAAGGGTAGATAATAAGATAGGATATAGATCTAGTCATTTCCATCTAACGAACACGTTATAAACTAAATTGCCGCTGCAATTTTTATGTTTGAATTTTTAATGGTTAGTCCTAGGAAAAAACTGCAAACATCTATAATACGCTCGTAATCCATTTGTCAATAAAAATAGATTATTATATGTTGTTTTGTTACGCTACGCAGTTACAATAAAATATGATGTCAAAGAGGGTCAAGTCAATGAGGTCCAGCGTTGTAACTTAGTGAACACTCTCGGTGTGCTAACGAACACCCCATATTTATAATTGTATTTTAAAAATGTTATTTGTCTTTAATTTTCTTTTTTTATATCAATTTCTTTTTACATTAACCAAAGTCAGACAGTTACTTTTCCCACTCTCGATTGCTTCCTTCTCTGTTTATAACGGATGCCATAACAAGGCCATTAGACAGAAGTTTTACCTAGGTCTAGTTGACCCAAAAAAACAACAACACTGCACGACCCCCTGCTTGTCTAGCCTGCTCACTCTTCTCAGTGACTTTAGCCTAATTTGGTACCTGATTGACCAATAATTGTCCCCACAACATCTGACCAAGGGTCATCTAGATCTTCGCAGTACGGTATTTACATTGGAAGGTGGAACAAATGAGATTAAACAAAGATTTGGCGAGATAAGTGATCACCAGCTTAACTAATCCTGACCCGCCTCAGTTTGTCCTGGTTTGATCAAAGTGAGATGCAGCAGATAATAAATATTTTTAATTATACTATGACACGCATGTAACACATACATCATCATACCTAACCCTTGAACGGGGTCACCACATTTAAAAATCATTATTATATTTTTAGGAGAATGAGATAAAATTGTATGTACTCTTTCTCTCTGCAAATATGGCTTACTTCTAGATCTATTAAAATTCAAGAAGATAGAGATGTCAACAAAAATGCTGCCCAGAATGTTCACTTACATAAATCCGGTACTTGTACACACATCATATATAAATCTGGGCTATTTTGTCGGGAAATTTTGCGCTATTTTGTCGGGTCACCCCTTCTTCTATGGTGCTATTAGAGCATGGAATGGGTTGCCTGAGTCAGTCAGGAAAACCAATGATTTGGCAGAATTTTAGTCATGGGTTAACATGCATGACAAGATTGACATGGGAACACACGTAGGACATACTATCATCTTCTTTTTTGAAGTAATGTCTGTATTTTATAAGATTTATAAGATTTTAAAGATCTCTTGGGAATATGATGATTTACTAGATTTATTAGTTTAGTGACATTTATATTTTGTGGGATCATACCCCTTGAGCCCAGGCCACCAGTGACTACTGAACTAGATCTAGATTTTTAGCATATTTATATAATCTTAATTTTTTTTTTTTAAAATCATATTCTGGACACTGGTTATTTTGTAGAATCTAGTATGTACTGTAATTTCACACAAAAAAAAGGTTATTGTAGACTAGACTCACATATTTATACTCTATTTTTCAGATGCTGTTATACCCCATTTTCAACTTGCACTAAATTTGCTGCGCAGGTTTGTCAATGTTTATGGCTTAGTCTTAATTACCTATATTTTACTTAGATTTTCCACTCCATTCAGCACACTTTTTTTTTCTCTGTTCTTGTTTAACCTTCTAAAATCCTGTTAGGTGGAAGGTGGCCAAGTGGTATATTACTTAGAACCAAGGGTTCATTAGTTCTGCAGACCTGACTACCGTTACGCAAAATGCGTATTCGTTACGCAAAAATGACCATCAGTACTCAAATAGCCATTTAACCAGTGGCATTACGCATTTCATATCCTTTTTTTTCCCCTCTCTTGACTAGCTTACGAGCAGTAACGGAGGTCACGCAAAGCCGTCCTGTTGGGGGGGGGGGAGAACAGAAAAGGTGGGGGAACACATTGTGCCCAGATCTATACATTGATTGGTTCTTAAAAGCCATTAGATTTAGTCTAGAAATGAAGAACGCGAGAGTGAGGTAGTGGCGGGTTGGTACCAGGCTGGTACCGTCAGTTAGCTGATACATCAACGTGACTTTTTTTTTTGTAAGTTCATTAGTAGAAATTAATTATGTTGAATCCCTGATTCCCGTATTCATTTGTATAGAAAAAATATCGAAGTGCTATCGATTCAAAACACATTGATTGACATTGTAGATATCTAGTCTAGATCTAGATCTGGATTCTAGATCTAGAATCTAGATAACTTGTAATATAGGAATAGATCTACCTAGAGTCCAGCTAGTCATTACGTTCTATCATGATTCTCTACATGACTCTACAATCTAGATCCAATTTAGTTGTATGATATAGATTGACTAGATCTAGATCGATAACATCTACTACCATCTAGTCTAGATTACTCTAGATCTAGACTAGATTCTTAGTCTTAGTATAGAATAGATCAAGGATGAAGGTAGGCCCACGAAAGTTTGGAATAGACCTACGTTTGTAGCGGATCCACTGCATCGGTAATACTCTTGAGCCCAGATCTAGAGTAGATTATATTCATAATATAGACATAGATCCAGATCTAGTCTAGATATCATCTCTATTGTTGTATTGATCTAGATTTAGATTGCAGATCTAATCATGACATCTAGATAAAAAAAAAAAAAAATATATATATATATATATATATGACAAAATAGTGGTAGGCAGGTCTGGTTCTGAGACCAGGATTTTGAACCGTTTTCAGGAACATACCATCCTGAGTCCACCAAACTGTAATGGGTAGGGTATACATCATTGGTTGGGGAAAGTAAATGTGGTTGTTCATTTTGCTGGCCACATGAAATTCTTGTTAATCCTTGGCCAAAGATACAGATGAGCTTCATCGACAACAAAGTTTGAAAAAGGGAACAATACCTTCACTTTTAATCGTGTTAAAAATATTTTAATGTTTTACTGTCCCTTTATAACAGCAAACAGTCTATTGAGGATGAAGACGAGTTTCGGATTGTAGAGCGTCTTAAGAAGCAATGTAAGTGTATTTAAGTTAAGATGAACTTATAATAGTAGCACCAGCTAGGAATAATTAATAATAATTTCCCTTATAGAGTGCTGTTAACAAACATAATGTTGGCTCAAGGCGCTGTGATACTATTGCAAACATAAAAATGAGAGCTAAAATGACAAAACTAATCTAAAAAAAAAAAGTGTGAACAGATAGGCCTTGGTGTTATTTTTGATTGTAGTGAAGCATATTGTCTGTCTGGGGCTGATTCTGAGTTTGGGTATCTACACAAACTCTTTTTGTAACTTTGATATAAGATAAAAGGAAATTGTTGAAAGGATTATTGATCTGTGCTGTGTAACAAAAGTTATTGGGGTTGCCAAGTCTGATAGTCACATTTGTTTGAAATGTTTCCAAATCAGGGAGTTCTCTGTATAGTTTTCTTTCTATTTGGGTGTTTTGGTGCTAATGTCTTGTATTGCACTCTATCCAAAATAGTTTAATAATTACACTATACTCATAAACCTCTCTGAAATGAGAAAATACACATATATTGATAATCTTAATATGAATCTTTATACAGCTTATAACACAAAAACATAGATGACCCAGAACTATATTAAAATCAAGAATAGCCCAAGTTCTTAAATAGCCTTTGACGGCTAGGGTTCTATAGAGTTATTATCAAACTTTAACACCAGCCTAGATTAACTTATTATAAAATCAGATCTTTCTTCGATTATTCTTTGTTTGCGATTATTTTGCTCTTTAAAGTCCTACTTCTTTCCATCTATCTCAGGTCTGGTTTATATTTCATTTTAAAACTTATTAATCACTCGAGTCAGGCTGGAGCGAAAAGAGATTTTTATTTTATGTATTTTTGAAATAAAGAAAAAATGTTTCAGTGCACGTAAATTGTGTTGAATACTTTTTTTCTCCAGTGGTACGCCATGGCAGAGAGAAAGATGCTGCACACTTTGTCGACCTACACAGAAAACTTCAGTCTCAGGTGACATTGTTTTTTAACAAGTATACAAATTTAAGTTTTACAGTACAGAGCCAATTATTAGTATATCTTTTTTTTTTAAAACAAGTATTCAAATTTAAGTTTCAGCGTACACACCCAGTTATTAGTATATCTTTTCTTTTAACAAGAATTTAAATAGTTTTACAGTACACACCCAGCTATGAGTTTATTTTTTTAAACAGGCATTCAAATTTAAGTTTTAAAGTACACACCCAGTTATTAGTAAATCTTTTTTTTTTTTTAATAATCAAAGTTTCTTTCTTTGTTTTTGTTTGTTATGTGGATTCAGAAATGACTAAGACTGCTTTATTGATCCTTATCAGAAATTTGTTGTGATTACAAGGTCATGGACTCTTCTCGAACAAACAACAACATTCACATAAATAGAACAGACACAACATATAGATTAGTTCCATGAGTGACTACACACAGACATTTTATCCTTTTCACTTTCCCTAGTCAGCAAATAGCGCTGAGATAGTCTAACAGAGTAAGGAACGAAAGAGGCTTTGTACCGTTCGGTTCTAGTCGTGATAGACAGAAGTCGCCAACGTCTCAACAATGTGATGTAGTTATAATGGAGTGGGTGGTGGTTGTCTTCTGATGATAATTAGGTCCCAGTTTAAACCCTAACCCTATCCCACTTGACCATTAGGACATACTGCTGCTGAATAATGTGCTCAATAAAGTAAAACATTATTATTATTATTATAGCTTTTATATAGCGCTACTTTCATGCTTATAGCATGCTCAGAGCGCTTTTGGTCCAATCTCTTTTGTGGACCGTGGGGGGGGGGGGGGGTGGTGGGGTGGTGGTGTATCTAGGAGTTGGTTTTCCGTGCTGCCTTTAGGCGCTCAGTAAACACAACTCTGCCCGAGTCGGGTGTCGAACCTCGAGCCCCCTTCTAGGTAGCCAAGCCAAGTTCAAGCGCTCTTGGCCTCTCGACCACGCTTCATAGTGTGAAAATATTCTGAAGATCATTTGTTTTTCTTGTCCGTGCAACATAAATTATTATGTTGTTTTTTTTTTCAAATTGTATGTTTCCCTTTGTTATTTTAAAATAGTTGAAACAAAAAGTATCTTGAAACAGCTGTTCTTGTTTTGAAATGTTGAAATGAACATTTAATTTTAATAGCATCTACCTGTACACCAGTATATCATGAGACATTGTCATTTGGGAGGATTGGACTAGGAAGTAAACTATCTTTGAAGGAACATGGGAAACATGTTAAACAAAACAAAACAAACAAGGTTCATCATAAACTGAATGGTGATAGTTGTTTTTTTTCCTTGTTTTCAGATGCTTCTTAGAAACAGATCAGCAGTTCTCAAATTGTTTCAGAAGTTGGCTTCATTGGAAGATAAGACCCAACAGGTTTGATTTAAAATTTAATGCAAATGTGGAATTTATTAAATTTAAAAAAAAAATGTTCCTTCCTTAAAATTTGTTAAAAAAATTTCTGGTATCTATGTTTTTTTTTTTAAATGTTCCTTCCTTTAAATTTGTTTAAAAAATTTCTGATATCTGTGTTGTGCTGAGCAAACACAACTCAGCTCAAGTCAAATCTCAAATTAAAAACTCCCACGGATTAAAAAATTCATGCCCCTTACTGTTACAGGGGATTGATTCAAGTTCAAGCCCCTTATTATTATAGAGATTCTAAGTCAAATCCCTCATTATTATAGGGATTCAAAGTCAAGTCCATTACTATTAGAATTCAAATTCAAGCCCTTTTGTTTAGGTAGTCAATTGGTTTATTTCACTCATATGTTCCCTTTGAATTTATTTTTTTCGTATTAGTCTATTTTAGTTGGAATTAATTTTTTCAGTTAGATTTTTAAAAATATTTATTTGTCTTTCAGAATAAAGTTACAAGCGATGCATTTTTTTCACAAGGGTTACCATCACATTTGGTATCGACACCCAACAGTGGGATCCATGTCAGAGGTCGTCTAAATGTCCTGACGGGGGATCAAGGGAAGGACAACACCATGTCGCTTACCGGAGGAAGTAGCGGTATCAGCAGCATACAGGGAAAGGATTTAAGCAGTCAGGATCCTACACCAGTGGCTCAGTCGTTCATGCCGAGGTAAAAATAGCCAGGTGGCTTTGTACCGAGGCAAGTGACACTGTGTCAACATGGCTTGTCTTTACGGCATATTTTTTTGTAAGCTATTTACCCTTGGAGGCACAGTGGCTGAGTGGTAAATCGTTTGATTTCTGAACCGGAGGGTCCCGGGTTCGAATCCTGGTGAAGGCTGGGATTTTAAATTTTGGGATATTTAGTAGGGGAAAAGTAAAGATGGTTGGCTGTTGTGCTGGCCACATTCCACACTTGTTAACCCTAGGCCACTGAAACAGATGATCTTTACATCATCTACCCTATTTACCTTTACATTTACTTCCCCTTGAGTCCACTGTAGGCTCTGCGGGATTTGCTTCAGCCAGCCTCACGGTGTTATCAAATACAGTTGACCAATGTGATATTGGGCTCAGAATAGTCAAAGCCAAAAAATGTTGAAGTTATGAACACATCACAAGGTCAAGTGACCTTTTTTTTTTAAAACAATCCTTCAGAGCCCAATACCAGGTGGAAAGAAGTAAGAAAAACGTGGAGAAAGAGGGTGGATGGTAAGCGAATAACTGGCAGATGGTATGCAGTTATGAACAGTCCATACTGGTATCTTATCTTATCTTTATATAATACAGACATTACTTTAAAAAAGATGATTACGTCCTACGCGTCGTGCATTAAGTCATGCATATTAACCAGTGACTTAAATTCTGCCAAGTCACTGGATTTCCTGGCTAGCTCAGGCCATCTGCCATCTCATCGGTTCAATAGATAGAAGGAGAAAAAAGTTACTTGTTTGACACAGCCTTTAGCTGTGGACTTTGTCTTTTTCGTTTGAATGAGCTATCCAACACTTTCACTAAAATGTAATGGACCACTGTCTAAATGTGTTCAAATATTTATCTTTTGAGAAACATGCTATTTCCTATTTGGCTACTATTTCAAACTGATGTACATTTGAAACTATTATAAACAACATTTATCAAACAATTTTTTTCATTCAGGATTATTTTTTCTTTTGTGCAGTCATTTAGTCACGCCAGCTTTAGGGCTTAACCAGCAGACTGCTTCTCATGCTGCAAGGTCAAGGACAATTGCCATATTTGGAAGAAAACCTGAAGATAAAGGTAATTTAAAAAAAAAATTGCATTCCAAATATTTTTCTGCTGGTAGCTCTCTATGTATTGGGTTTAGTTTAGAAAATATATTACACTAAATCTTTGAAAAGAAAACTTTTTGCTGCTTTTGTTTCAGAAAATGTGTATAACTTTAAGACTGTGTCTAATAGTTTAGCAGTTGCAGCAGATATTTGTAAGTAATTTGTAGGAAAAACAGTAATTACAATCATTATTAGAATTGATAAACCTATAAGTTAAGCTGTGAGCCTTCAAAGCTTTTTTTTTTTTTGCTGTTTTTTTTTCAACTGTGCTGCTTGTTTATTTTAATGCAACTTAGGGGACAGAACTCTAAACAAAACCTGTCCATTTAAGATATGCTAGTAGCTTATTTGTTGGTCATAGAAATGAGATGAAAGCCTGCGCCTAAGCTATGGTTGGAATGTTGGTGTCCACACAGCAGCCCCCCCCCCCCCACCCCCACCCCCTTGTGAAGCGGATGTGTACACATGAAGCGCAGGTGTCTAACAGTTTTGGATCAGCAGCATTTTAGGTTCTGCCCGGGAGTAGCATAAAGCACTGCAAGCTGCCTAGAGTATCACCAGCTCCTGATTTTTCATCAGGGTTGACTCCCAAACCCTTTCCCATGTTAGGGAATAGCACCTAGGTAACTTAGGTTCGGATTCAGAGCTTAAGGCTATGGAGATACCCCTTCGAAATCTTACTGGTTTAGGTGCAGGTTTGAGCTTGAAGTAAGTGTTTAAACCAGTTTTTAAAAAAACAAAAACTTTTGAAAATGAAGTATAACAGAACCATGTTAAAAATAACAGAATTAAACTATGTTCCAAATAGTTTTCTCTATTTTTTAAATTTTTTTTCTGTCTGTTAGCATCTAATGAGATCACACAACAAGGTCTGTTAAAAGATTTGGTTTACGTGTTGCAAGGTGTTTCTGGACGCTGGATCAAATTTGATGTGGTGAGAAATAGGATGGACCTGGATGTAAGTATCTTTTTAAATTTAAGTTCATCATGTTGAATATATTTATAAAATTGTTTTTGCATGGGAACATTTCATGCTATAGTCTGCTCTGTCTACTATTATTAATCTCCTATTCTTTTGTGGTTCACCGGATGGAGGACAGTGGCATCTCGAAAGTCATTCTGTGCGGGCAAGAAAAACTGGCCACCTCCACATCTGTTACATGGATTTTAAAATCAGTGAACATTGATACTGACCATTGGGAAGACATAGCCTTAAACCCCACTAGCTGGAGAAAGACGGTGACCAAGAAAGCTATGGACAGCGAGAAAACATGGGCCTCATCTCTTGAAGAAAAGCGTGCCACACAAAAAATGGCCAGCTCTTCTACCACCAAAGTGAAAGCCACTATGACCTGTCGATGGGAGTGTCTCACCAAAATAGGGCTCCACAGCCATACGAAAAAGTGTTTGAGATGAACCATAGTTGTTCTACGACTGAAGGAGGCCAATATATTCTCTTGTGGTTATTGGGGGGGTAGGTAGGCTGCCTTTAGGCACTCAGTCAACTCAATTCAGCTCAAGTCAGGATTTGAATTCAAGCCCCCTTTATATGTAGCCAAATAATTTAAATCACCTCACATCTCAAAATATCAATATTTGACCAATCTAGTGTAGTCATACAACATTTCTATATGAACTCTACTTGAGTCTCTGGGAATAAAAACCTAATAAATACAACAAAAAAATGACATCTAAAATTGCTCACTTCAACTGCGATAGAATCTAGTAGACACTGGCTAAAACCCAGATTCAATTAAACTATATTTGTTACTTTGAATGCTCAAGAACTGCTGGCAAAGCTTCTATCGCACATAGTTAGTTAGTTCGGCTTTCAGACCATGTGATCTATAGGGGAGATGATGTTGAGGTCTTCTGTTTCTGTTGCGGCTTACAAGGGTGTCATGTGGCCAGCACAACCACCAACCGTCTTTTACTTTTCCACAACTAATATCAGGTATTCATTAGAGCTGGATGGACTCAGAGGCGCCCAAAGATCACAAAATTTAATGTACCAAGATTCGACACCCAGTTTAAAAGCCATGTGATTTACCACTCAGCCACAGCACCCCTTTAAATCACAATGCTGTTATGTAATAACTCCTGCACTGCTTTCTGAAACTTTGAGTGCTGAATAACACAACATAAACTCTTTCTCTCCGTAATTATTTTCCCCAATCCGATGGAATTATTCATTTTGTTCATTTGTAGTTAACTTCCCTTTTGTGAGTAAACTTCTATAACTTTGTCATCAGAAAATGTTTTATTTGGTATAGAATAGAAAGGAAGTGCATGCTCTTTTTATGTAACACAAATTAATGTTTATGAAAAGACAAAAATTAATTTAATGGGGTGTACTCAACGATGGTATCGTCTAACATCTTAGCCCCACCAATGAGAGGAGGAGGCCCATTAATATCTTTTTATTAACTCTTTTCTCTCCGTAATTATTTACCACATTCTGATGGAATCAACATTGGTATCGTCAGTTAGGAGAGAAAGAGTTAAGAAATATTGTAGGTTAACCTCACTACATACTGACTATCAATAATCAGATTAGACAGGAGGGGAAAGGCCTCATGTCTTTTGGTGAAAAATGATGTAAGACTTACCAGGTATTTGCAGGTTGTTTTTTTGTGTGTTTTGTTTTTACTTTGTTTAAATATTTTGAAGTGAACACTTTGTTCTTGTCACATATAATATTACCGCAGCAAAAAGAATAAAGTCATATTGGTGTGGGGGTGCAAGGTGGCTGAGTGGTAAAGTGCTTTACTTTTGTACCAAAGGGTCTAAAGTTCAAATCCTAGTCTTTACTGTATTTTAGGATTTTTAGGATTCCTTGAGTCTACCCACCTCTAATGAATTCACTTATTTGTCTTGTCATTTGTTTATTCAGGCCAGCATTCCCAAGTGTTACAAACAGGAGATTGGGAAACTCTCTGAGTCTGGGTGGCTGTATATCAAAATCAAATCGTACATTGACCAGCACAGTACAGACAAGGCTTTTGGACTGGTTGGACAAGTGAGTAGTTGGGCTTTTGCTTTTGTCTTGGCTTGTTTTGGGCTTAGTAAATGAATGTTTAGCGTAGTCTTGGAATTTCAGATGGACAGCTTAAACTTTTTGGACATTTAGTTTGAAGTCTGATTCATTTTGAGCTTATTGTTTAATATGTGAAATCTTATAAAATAATCTAAGAAGTGGTCACCTTATTTACATCTAGTAGATATTGATTCCAAATTTTAAAGTTATGTAAATTCTTGATTTCTATAATTTTTTTTTGGACAGTTTTGTTTGTTCGCTCTAATTGTTTGCCAATGGACTATCTTTTTTTTTTGATTTTCCAAATTTGTTTAATCTCTCTGTTCTGGAAAGCGACTAAATTATAGCAAAAGTTTTGTTTTTATATTTAACATCAGCATTTGTTTGAATGAAGTTAAAATGTGTACATTAATATTTTACCTTGTCACTGACATTTTTTTTTTACAGAGCTTCTGTGCTGCTTTGCATCAAGAACTAACAGAATATCTGCGTCTCATCTCTGTCTTAGAGGCTCAGGTAAATATAAATTTGACTGGCTGGATGTTTAGCATTGGATCTTCCTCAATAAATGTTAGGGCCATTCCCACTAACAGTAGAAAACTGTAATGTCATTAGCTCATACTATTCAAGTCTGGGGGAGAAGGGGGTATCAGGGTGAATGTCATGGTGATCGCTTTTAAATGCATTAAAAATAATAATTTCAACGACTTGAATTCAAGGGCTCAAGTCTCCTTAAAGGAACCAATTCAATGTATGTCACCTCATCCGTCAAGTACAATATCTTTCACTTGTTCAAACAAAATAATTAATTTATTTACTAATTGTTTTTTGTTTTTGTTTTGTCAGGTACAAGAAATAATTGTGCAAAATTTCAACTTGATATGGGATTGGGTGTTGGAGAAATATTGTTTATGAAAATTGTACCAGACAGACAGAGTGAGTTGATATAAGCTTTGTAAAAAATGCCAGCTTTTAGTTATAAGGAAAGTTGAGCGTGCATGTATAAATACGAAGGTTCTCTTATGTTTAATTCACATATTGTGACTTCAATGACTTGACTTAATCCTGTGCACTCCGGGGGGAGCATAGGGCCGCAACCACACCTCTCCAGCGAACTCGGATCTGAGCAGCTTTCTTTATCTGCTCCCATGTCATTCCAGTATCCTCAGCTTCACTGATGGCTGACCTCTTCCAGGTTTGCTTGGGTCTGCCCATTTTCCTCTTTCCTTGCGGATTCCAATCAAGTGTCTGCCTTGCAACATAGGTAGCTGGTTTTTGCTCCCTATCAAGCTACTCTTTTGCTTTTTGATATCTTGGGCTTTGAATTTTTGCTTGGTTCTCTCCCACAAGTTCACAGTGGATGAGTTTTGCCAGGCACCTTATTTCCAATATCTTCTCTTATGAAATACAGACGTTACTTCAAAAAAGAAGATGATCATGTCCCGTGCGTGTTCGCAGGTCAACCTAGTCATGCATGTTAATCAGTGACTTAAATTCTGTCAAATCAAGTTCCTGTCTAACTCAGGCAACCCATTTCATGTTCTAAAAGCACTAGGGAATTTGTACGAATTTGCTCTAGCTTATGGTACGAGGAATGTGCCTTTATCTTTGTGTCTTTCTCAATATTTAATTACCAGCTTTTGTTTTTGTATTTGAAGATTATGGATGAGTGTTTTATACTACTTTACTTTTGAGTCTTCTATCCTGAAGGCTTTCTAAATTGAGTGATTTTACCAAAGGTGTTACTCTAGTCAAATGTGAATATTCATTTGTTATGAATCTCACTGCTCACTGTTTCATGTTAATGGAGCCTAACGGTGTTAGTTGTAAATGACTGTTAATTCAAGTTTCCTTCCTAACAGCTAGAACAGGAAGTAGACCCAGGACTGCAAGACTCATGTTCTCACATTACCTTAGCCCAGCTGTTGGTCTGGACGTATGAACCTTTGCAGCGTTTGAAATGGTTGGGAGAACTGGTGGACACATGTAAAGGTGAATTTTTTTTTTTTGCTGCAGTTGCGAAACATGTGCCCAGGAGTCTGTGTTGTAAACTCTCTTTTATCAAACACATTTTTTATATTGAACACATTTCTTTTATTAAACAAATCTCTTTCATTGAACAGCTTTCTTTTGTTGAACATTAAACACCACACTTCTTTTGTATTGAAGTAATGTCTTCTCTTTTGTATTGAAGTAATGTCTTCTCTTTTGTATTGAAGTAATGTCTTCTCTTTTGTATTGAAGTAATGTCTTCTCTTTGTATTGAAGTAATGTCTTCTCTTTGTATTGAAGTAATGTCTTCTCTTTGTATTGAAGTAATGTCTTCTCTTTTGTATTGAAGTAATGTCTTCTCTTTTGTATTGAAGTAATGTCTTCTCTTTTGTATTGAAGTAATGTCTTCTCTTTTGTATTGAAGTAATGTCTTCTCTTTTGTATTGAAGTAATGTCTTCTCTTTTGTATTGAAGTAATGTCTTCTCTTTTGTATTGAAGTAATGTCTTCTCTTTTGTATTGAAGTAATGTCTTCTCTTTTGTATTGAAGTAATGTCTTCTCTTTTGTATTGAAGTAATGTCTTCTCTTTTGTATTGAAGTAATGTCTTCTCTTTTGTATTGAAGTAATGTCTTCTCTTTTGTATTGAAGTAATGTCTTCTCTTTTGTATTGAAGTAATGTCTTCTCTTTTGTATTGAAGTAATGTCTTCTCTTTTGTATTGAAGTAATGTCTTCTCTTTTGTATTGAAGTAATGTCTTCTCTTTTGTATTGAAGTAATGTCTTCTCTTTTGTATTGAAGTAATGTCTTCTCTTTTGTATTGAAGTAATGTCTTCTCTTTTGTATTGAAGTAATGTCTTCTCTTTTGTATTGAAGTAATGTCTTCTCTTTTGTATTGAAGTAATGTCTTCTCTTTTGTATTGAAGTAATGTCTTCTCTTTTGTATTGAAGTAATGTCTTCTCTTTTGTATTGAAGTAATGTCTTCTCTTTTGTATTGAAGTAATGTCTTCTCTTTTGTATTGAAGTAATGTCTTCTCTTTTGTATTGAAGTAATGTCTTCTCTTTTGTATTGAAGTAATGTCTTCTCTTTTGTATTGAAGTAATGTCTTCTCTTTTGTATTGAAGTAATGTCTTCTCTTTTGTATTGAAGTAATGTCTTCTCTTTTGTATTGAAGTAATGTCTTCTCTTTTGTATTGAAGTAATGTCTTCTCTTTTGTATTGAAGTAATGTCTTCTCTTTTGTATTGAAGTAATGTCTTCTCTTTTGTATTGAAGTAATGTCTTCTCTTTTGTATTGAAGTAATGTCTTCTCTTTTGTATTGAAGTAATGTCTTCTCTTTTGTATTGAAGTAATGTCTTCTCTTTTGTATTGAAGTAATGTCTTCTCTTTTGTATTGAAGTAATGTCTTCTCTTTTGTATTGAAGTAATGTCTTCTCTTTTGTATTGAAGTAATGTCTTCTCTTTTGTATTGAAGTAATGTCTTCTCTTTTGTATTGAAGTAATGTCTTCTCTTTTGTATTGAAGTAATGTCTTCTCTTTTGTATTGAAGTAATGTCTTCTCTTTTGTATTGAAGTAATGTCTTCTCTTTTGTATTGAAGTAATGTCTTCTCTTTTGTATTGAAGTAATGTCTTCTCTTTTGTATTGAAGTAATGTCTTCTCTTTTGTATTGAAGTAATGTCTTCTCTTTTGTATTGAAGTAATGTCTTCTCTTTTGTATTGAAGTAATGTCTTCTCTTTTGTATTGAAGTAATGTCTTCTCTTTTGTATTGAAGTAATGTCTTCTCTTTTGTATTGAAGTAATGTCTTCTCTTTTGTATTGAAGTAATGTCTTCTCTTTTGTATTGAAGTAATGTCTTCTCTTTTGTATTGAAGTAATGTCTTCTCTTTTGTATTGAAGTAATGTCTTCTCTTTTGTATTGAAGTAATGTCTTCTCTTTGTATTGAAGTAATGTCTTCTCTTTTGTATTGAAGTAATGTCTTCTCTTTTGTATTGAAGTAATGTCTTCTCTTTTGTATTGAAGTAATGTCTTCTCTTTTGTATTGAAGTAATGTCTTCTCTTTTGTATTGAAGTAATGTCTTCTCTTTTGTATTGAAGTAATGTCTTCTCTTTTGTATTGAAGTAATGTCTTCTCTTTTGTATTGAAGTAATGTCTTCTCTTTTGTATTGAAGTAATGTCTTCTCTTTTGTATTGAAGTAATGTCTTCTCTTTTGTATTGAAGTAATGTCTTCTCTTTTGTATTGAAGTAATGTCTTCTCTTTTGTATTGAAGTAATGTCTTCTCTTTTGTATTGAAGTAATGTCTTCTCTTTTGTATTGAAGTAATGTCTTCTCTTTTGTATTGAAGTAATGTCTTCTCTTTTGTATTGAAGTAATGTCTTCTCTTTTGTATTGAAGTAATGTCTTCTCTTTTGTATTGAAGTAATGTCTTCTCTTTTGTATTGAAGTAATGTCTTCTCTTTTGTATTGAAGTAATGTCTTCTCTTTTGTATTGAAGTAATGTCTTCTCTTTTGTATTGAAGTAATGTCTTCTCTTTGTATTGAAGTAATGTCTTCTCTTTGTATTGAAGTAATGTCTTCTCTTTTGTATTGAAGTAATGTCTTCTCTTTTGTATTGAAGTAATGTCTTCTCTTTTGTATTGAAGTAATGTCTTCTCTTTTGTATTGAAGTAATGTCTTCTCTTTTGTATTGAAGTAATGTCTTCTCTTTTGTATTGAAGTAATGTCTTCTCTTTTGTATTGAAGTAATGTCTTCTCTTTTGTATTGAAGTAATGTCTTCTCTTTGTATTGAAGTAATGTCTTCTCTTTTGTATTGAAGTAATGTCTTCTCTTTTGTATTGAAGTAATGTCTTCTCTTTTGTATTGAAGTAATGTCTTCTCTTTTGTATTGAAGTAATGTCTTCTCTTTTGTATTGAAGTAATGTCTTCTCTTTTGTATTGAAGTAATGTCTTCTCTTTTGTATTGAAGTAATGTCTTCTCTTTTGTATTGAAGTAATGTCTTCTCTTTGTATTGAAGTAATGTCTTCTCTTTTGTATTGAAGTAATGTCTTCTCTTTTGTATTGAAGTAATGTCTTCTCTTTTGTATTGAAGTAATGTCTTCTCTTTTGTATTGAAGTAATGTCTTCTCTTTTGTATTGAAGTAATGTCTTCTCTTTTGTATTGAAGTAATGTCTTCTCTTTTGTATTGAAGTAATGTCTTCTCTTTTGTATTGAAGTAATGTCTTCTCTTTTGTATTGAAGTAATGTCTTCTCTTTTGTATTGAAGTAATGTCTTCTCTTTTGTATTGAAGTAATGTCTTCTCTTTTGTATTGAAGTAATGTCTTCTCTTTTGTATTGAAGTAATGTCTTCTCTTTTGTATTGAAGTAATGTCTTCTCTTTTGTATTGAAGTAATGTCTTCTCTTTTGTATTGAAGTAATGTCTTCTCTTTTGTATTGAAGTAATGTCTTCTCTTTTGTATTGAAGTAATGTCTTCTCTTTTGTATTGAAGTAATGTCTTCTCTTTTGTATTGAAGTAATGTCTTCTCTTTTGTATTGAAGTAATGTCTTCTCTTTTGTATTGAAGTAATGTCTTCTCTTTTGTATTGAAGTAATGTCTTCTCTTTTGTATTGAAGTAATGTCTTCTCTTTTGTATTGAAGTAATGTCTTCTCTTTTGTATTGAAGTAATGTCTTCTCTTTTGTATTGAAGTAATGTCTTCTCTTTTGTATTGAAGTAATGTCTTCTCTTTTGTATTGAAGTAATGTCTTCTCTTTTGTATTGAAGTAATGTCTTCTCTTTTGTATTGAAGTAATGTCTTCTCTTTTGTATTGAAGTAATGTCTTCTCTTTTGTATTGAAGTAATGTCTTCTCTTTTGTATTGAAGTAATGTCTTCTCTTTTGTATTGAAGTAATGTCTTCTCTTTTGTATTGAAGTAATGTCTTCTCTTTTGTATTGAAGTAATGTCTTCTCTTTTGTATTGAAGTAATGTCTTCTCTTTTGTATTGAAGTAATGTCTTCTCTTTTGTATTGAAGTAATGTCTTCTCTTTGTATTGAAGTAATGTCTTCTCTTTTGTATTGAAGTAATGTCTTCTCTTTTGTATTGAAGTAATGTCTTCTCTTTTGTATTGAAGTAATGTCTTCTCTTTTGTATTGAAGTAATGTCTTCTCTTTTGTATTGAAGTAATGTCTTCTCTTTTGTATTGAAGTAATGTCTTCTCTTTTGTATTGAAGTAATGTCTTCTCTTTTGTATTGAAGTAATGTCTTCTCTTTTGTATTGAAGTAATGTCTTCTCTTTTGTATTGAAGTAATGTCTTCTCTTTTGTATTGAAGTAATGTCTTCTCTTTTGTATTGAAGTAATGTCTTCTCTTTTGTATTGAAGTAATGTCTTCTCTTTTGTATTGAAGTAATGTCTTCTCTTTTGTATTGAAGTAATGTCTTCTCTTTGTATTGAAGTAATGTCTTCTCTTTTGTATTGAAGTAATGTCTTCTCTTTTGTATTGAAGTAATGTCTTCTCTTTTGTATTGAAGTAATGTCTTCTCTTTTGTATTGAAGTAATGTCTTCTCTTTTGTATTGAAGTAATGTCTTCTCTTTTGTATTGAAGTAATGTCTTCTCTTTTGTATTGAAGTAATGTCTTCTCTTTTGTATTGAAGTAATGTCTTCTCTTTTGTATTGAAGTAATGTCTTCTCTTTTGTATTGAAGTAATGTCTTCTCTTTTGTATTGAAGTAATGTCTTCTCTTTGTATTGAAGTAATGTCTTCTCTTTGTATTGAAGTAATGTCTTCTCTTTTGTATTGAAGTAATGTCTTCTCTTTTGTATTGAAGTAATGTCTTCTCTTTTGTATTGAAGTAATGTCTTCTCTTTTGTATTGAAGTAATGTCTTCTCTTTTGTATTGAAGTAATGTCTTCTCTTTTGTATTGAAGTAATGTCTTCTCTTTTGTATTGAAGTAATGTCTTCTCTTTTGTATTGAAGTAATGTCTTCTCTTTTGTATTGAAGTAATGTCTTCTCTTTTGTATTGAAGTAATGTCTTCTCTTTTGTATTGAAGTAATGTCTTCTCTTTTGTATTGAAGTAATGTCTTCTCTTTTGTATTGAAGTAATGTCTTCTCTTTTGTATTGAAGTAATGTCTTCTCTTTTGTATTGAAGTAATGTCTTCTCTTTGTATTGAAGTAATGTCTTCTCTTTGTATTGAAGTAATGTCTTCTCTTTTGTATTGAAGTAATGTCTTCTCTTTTGTATTGAAGTAATGTCTTCTCTTTTGTATTGAAGTAATGTCTTCTCTTTTGTATTGAAGTAATGTCTTCTCTTTTGTATTGAAGTAATGTCTTCTCTTTTGTATTGAAGTAATGTCTTCTCTTTTGTATTGAAGTAATGTCTTCTCTTTTGTATTGAAGTAATGTCTTCTCTTTTGTATTGAAGTAATGTCTTCTCTTTTGTATTGAAGTAATGTCTTCTCTTTTGTATTGAAGTAATGTCTTCTCTTTTGTATTGAAGTAATGTCTTCTCTTTTGTATTGAAGTAATGTCTTCTCTTTTGTATTGAAGTAATGTCTTCTCTTTTGTATTGAAGTAATGTCTTCTCTTTTGTATTGAAGTAATGTCTTCTCTTTTGTATTGAAGTAATGTCTTCTCTTTTGTATTGAAGTAATGTCTTCTCTTTGTATTGAAGTAATGTCTTCTCTTTTGTATTGAAGTAATGTCTTCTCTTTTGTATTGAAGTAATGTCTTCTCTTTTGTATTGAAGTAATGTCTTCTCTTTTGTATTGAAGTAATGTCTTCTCTTTTGTATTGAAGTAATGTCTTCTCTTTTGTATTGAAGTAATGTCTTCTCTTTTGTATTGAAGTAATGTCTTCTCTTTTGTATTGAAGTAATGTCTTCTCTTTTGTATTGAAGTAATGTCTTCTCTTTTGTATTGAAGTAATGTCTTCTCTTTTGTATTGAAGTAATGTCTTCTCTTTTGTATTGAAGTAATGTCTTCTCTTTTGTATTGAAGTAATGTCTTCTCTTTTGTATTGAAGTAATGTCTTCTCTTTGTATTGAAGTAATGTCTTCTCTTTTGTATTGAAGTAATGTCTTCTCTTTTGTATTGAAGTAATGTCTTCTCTTTTGTATTGAAGTAATGTCTTCTCTTTTGTATTGAAGTAATGTCTTCTCTTTTGTATTGAAGTAATGTCTTCTCTTTTGTATTGAAGTAATGTCTTCTCTTTTGTATTGAAGTAATGTCTTCTCTTTTGTATTGAAGTAATGTCTTCTCTTTTGTATTGAAGTAATGTCTTCTCTTTTGTATTGAAGTAATGTCTTCTCTTTTGTATTGAAGTAATGTCTTCTCTTTTGTATTGAAGTAATGTCTTCTCTTTTGTATTGAAGTAATGTCTTCTCTTTTGTATTGAAGTAATGTCTTCTCTTTTGTATTGAAGTAATGTCTTCTCTTTTGTATTGAAGTAATGTCTTCTCTTTTGTATTGAAGTTCTTTTAAAATCTCTTTTGTTTAACATATCTTTTGTTTAACATATCTTTTGTTTAAACAAATCTCATTTATTGAACAAACCTCTTGTAGTAAACAAATCTATTTCAGTGAAGCATTATTCTAGTGACTTAGTTTCTTTGACAGAGTATATAATCAGCTCACAATAAGTTTATAATAGTCTCATTAAACTAACACTGTTAAAAAAAATAATTTCTTCCATGCCTACAGGTAAAAAAGGAGGAGCCTTGACCTCAACAATTTTCTCATACACCCACCACGGTGACAGCTCCGTCAAGAGTTTGATTACACACCTGCTTACGTTTGTCAGTCAGCCGATCTATGCCACCTTGCTGAGGTGGATGTATGATGGGGAACTCGACGACGCTTATCATGAGGTAACTTTGTTTTTTTTTATAGGATTAGTTGGTCGAACACTTTTTTTTTTATTGTGCCGAAAGTGTTTGATTTGAAATGGGAAAGTGACAAAGATTTTTACGTAGGCTATGAAAAAGCTGAGGGGGAGCGGTGAGTGAGTGGTGAAGCACTTGGCTTCTGAACCTGAGGTCCTGGGTTTGAATCTCATTGAAGACAGGGATTTTGAATTTCAGGATTTTTAAGGTGTCTGAGTTCAGCAAACTCTGAAGTGTACCTGACATTAGTTGGGGAAATGTAACTCTGTTTGTCATTGTGCTGGCCACACAACACCCTGCTCATTAAACCTTGGCCAAAGAAACAGATGACCTTTACATCATCTTCCCTACATGAAAAAGCTCTTGTTGCTACCTAACAGCTAATGAGGAAAGTAAATGCGGCTGTTTGTAAGTTAAATTACTAACCCTAACCTGTGACAGTATCTGCTGTTTTATCCATAATAGCGCTAAAAAAAACTTTCTGAAAGGGAAACTCTGATGGTTTTTCAAATTTTAGTTATGGACAAATTTTAATTCTGCGTAAAAAAACTGTAATTTAACCATTTTTTTATTGAGATGCTTAGAAACATGTATATTTAATAAATTAGGCACTAAGTTCTTTACATATACAAAAAAAAAATGGGATTATGTGAGATTTTGTTCTTAGACCATGCCTACCAGACTCCCCTCAACTGTACTGAAAGCTGATCTAGATAGAACCAATTACATGGCTTCATTCTTACTGTTCCAGCTAGACCTAGTCCATAGGGTATAATAGTCATTGGTACAGTTATAATATAGATCTAAAAGCATTAGGATAATTTTCAAGGAAAAAAAAAACACAAAACATTTTTATCCACACAGCCAAAAAAAAAAATAGGCTATGTGTCCGACTGATTTTAACAAACTGGTCAGTGTGGGCTTAGTTTGCTGTTACATTGCGCAGCTGTGTTTTTTTGTTGTACAGGTTTGTTGAGTTGTCAGGCGAGGAAATAACACACAGACATGAATAGTCAAGTGTGTACATCTTGTCTTACACTAGTTACACAGACATGAATAGTCAAATGTGTACATCTTGTCTTACACTAGTTACACAGACATGAATAGTCAAATGTGTACATCTTGTCTTACACTAGTTACACAGACATGAATAGTCAAATGTGTACAGCTAGTTTTACACTAGTTACACAGACATGAATAGTCAAGTGTGTACATCATGTCTTACACTAGTTACACAGACAGGAATAGTCAAGTGTGTACATCTTGTCTTACACTAGTTACACAGACATGGATAGTCAAGTGTGTACATCTTGTCTTACACTAGTTACACAGACATGAATAGATCTACATCTAAATGCATAGACTTTGATCTATTTCTTTTACAAGATTTTAATGAAACTTTACTTGTAAGATTTTTTGTTATACAATGAAAAAGAAAAGTAAGATGGTAAAAGTTTAGTAAAGTCCCCTTTCAGACCTTGTGGTCTATAAGACAGATGACGTAAAGGTCATCTGTTTCTGTGGCTTACAGTTAACGAGGGTATCATGTGGCTAGCACAATGACAAACCGCCTTTACTTTTCCCTAACTAATGTCAGGTACCCATTAGATCTGGGTGGACTCAGAGGCACCAGAAGATCCCCAAATTAAAAATCTTCAGTCTTCACCAGGATTCGAACCTTGGACCCCGGTACGAAAGCCAAAGGGGCAAAAGTAAACATACACACACACACACATATTTATACATATCCAGTCTAGTTAAGTTATGCAACTGAATTATCTTATCTTATCTTATATAATACAGACGTTACTTCAAAAAAGAAGATGATTACGTCCTACGCGTCATGCATTTAGTCGTGCATATTAACCAATGACTTAAATTCTGCCAAGTCAATGGTTTTCCTGGCTAGCTCAGGCAACCCATTCCATGATCTAATAGCACTAGGGAAGAAGGAGTATTTGTACAAATTTGTCCTAGCATATGGGATGAGGAATGTGCCTTTATCATTGTGTCTTTCAGAGTATTTTATTAAATTTTGTTTTTGTATTTGAAGATTATGGTTCAGTGTTTTATGTATAATTGCTACTTTACTTTTGAGTCTTCTGTCCTGAAGGCTTTCTAAATTTAGTGATTTTACTATAGGTGTTACTCTAGTCAAATGTGAATATTCATTTGTTATGAATCTCACTGCTCTATTTTGTGTCTGTTCCAGTTTCTTAATGTTTTCTTGAGTTGAGGGGTC
This sequence comes from Biomphalaria sudanica, assembly GCA_036873155.1. Classification (NCBI taxonomy): domain Eukaryota; kingdom Metazoa; phylum Mollusca; class Gastropoda; family Planorbidae; genus Biomphalaria; species Biomphalaria sudanica. Next base: position 76,171 of record JAZGLO010000707.1, on the reverse strand, counting down.
CCAAGTGGAGGATGCATATTCTATTATTGGCCTAACCAAGGTTAAATAACATTTTAGTTTTATGTTCTTATTTGATTTATAGAAATTTCTTTAAATAAATCCTAATTCTTTGTTTGATTTTTTTATAGTTCCATCAATATGTGGATTCCATGACAGTTATTCATTTATTATAACACCTAGGTATTTTGCGTTTTTAGTCTGTGTTACTGGTTTGCCATGAATAAGATAAGTGGAATTAATTTGTTTTAGTTTTTTTGTTACTCTTAACAACTGACATTTATCTGGGTGGAAAGACATGCTCCAATTTGATTCCCATTTCTGTAATTCATCTAATTCTCTTTGTAAAATATCTGTGTCTTGTGTTGTTTTTATTGTTCTATATATTATGCAATCGTCTGCAAATAATCTGACTTTTGTTCCTGAAGTAATGCAATTTGGTAAATCATTTATGTAAGTTAAAAATAGTAGTGGACCCAAGACTGTTCCTTGAGGAACACCTGAGTTTACTGTTATCGGTGTTGATTTAGAGCCATTTATTATTACAGTTTGTTCTCTCCCTATCAGAAAATCTTTAATCCACTGATGCAGTGGACCATTAATGCCAAAATATTTTAATTTTTTAAGCAAACTATGGTGGTGAACTTTGTCAAAAGCCTTAGAAAAATCTTGTAAAATAGCATCTATTTGTTCACTATTATCTAAACCTTTAGAAAAATCATCAATTAGTCCTTTTAGTTGTGTTTCACATGATCTATATTTCCTAAAGCCATGTTGGTATGGTGTGAGGACATTTTGTTTGTCTAAGTGGTTTATGATGTTGCTACATATTATTCAGAGCTATCAGTTTACCAGTGCAACTCTCACTACATATAAAATAATAGTCTTGAAAAAAATTGTTATATAATTTTAAAAAATTGTTGTATAATTTAAAAAAATTGTTGTCTAATTTTAAAAAATTGTTGTATAATTTTAAAAAATTGTTGTATAATTTTAAAAAAATTGTTGTATAATTAAAAAAAAATTGTTGTATAATTTTAAAAAATTGTTGTATAATTTTAAAAAAATTGTTGTATAATTAACAAAAATTGTTGTATAATTAAATTTTGTTCTTTGTGAATTTTTACCTTTTTTTTAGTTTTTTGTGGCCTCTGACCCCCAAGTGAAGAACGACCAACTCTGGCACGACAAGTACAGCCTAAGGAAGACTATGATTCCATCATTTATAACAATGGACCAGGCCAGCAGGGTGAGAGCGTGATAGACGTTTGCTTGTCAGTGGTCCTTACAAAATTACTGTTAACATCCCAGGATAATAATATAGTTACTTCTGCTTAGTGTGTATTTTGAGACTTCAATTATTTTAACTAAAAAAATATTAACAGAGTGCATTATTATTATTTTTCTAAGTATCCTAACTTGATTGTTTAATTTTGATTAAGTTATGCCCCTTGTCCTAGAGGTTATTAAGTAGCTTTTCAAGCAATAGTTCAGGCATGGCTAAATATTGGGGGCCTCACACAAGATTTAAAAAAAAAAGAGAAAAAATTCAAAACTTTGATCAAATCTCAAACGTATTAGAGTACTATGACATTTTTTTTTAATAGTCTAACTCAAATTGAGTATTTTTTTGGTCTGTTTTTATATATTTTTATTTCATTTTGGGACCACCAAATTCACTTTGCTAAGGGCCTCCAACTATCCAAGGCCAGCCCTGGTTCAGGTAACTTTGAGATAAAGGGCATCGGCTAAATAATCCCATGGTGCTTGAAAGAATCAAGGATTTAGGAACATATTATCTTATCCTTAATTGACAAGAGCTGAAGTCTAACAAACTTTTGTCTCCTGAATATTAGATTCTTCTGACTGGCAAGTCCATCAACTTTCTCCGACAAGTCTGTGAGGACAGGACGCCGACCAAAGGGCGAGAGGTGGCAATGAATTTGGATCTTACTCAAGGTAATGCGATTATACCACTTTGTGTAAATTACAGGAATAAAATGTTATATGGTTTTGTTATGAAAATTATATGCTGTATCGGTTGTCGTTCTTGTGTTTACATGTGCTTGTAACTCGTCTGTAAGAATGTGTTCACAAAATGTGTGTTGTGTAGTCATTCAGTCTATTAACTCAATGAGTGCGGAGCGTCTATCCCATAGACGGTCTGACTGCCCCTAAACCCACGGAACGTCTATCCCATAGACGTTCATAACCCTACCTTTGTTTCGTTGCATTTTTTAATTAAACTTTTTAACTATTAACAGTGGAACTATTTTTACTTTATAAAAGAGTTTTTCATCCTTTGTTTGCATAGAAATTAGAAGCTTTTGGCTTTATTTAGACATTTATTTTTACTTTGTTTATGATGTAAAAAAACGTCGCCATGACTACGCTAGTCCAAGACACACCCACAATGTTTACTACTGAAGAAACTTTATAATTATTCTAAAATTTATCACAAATAAATAGTAATAATGAAGAATTTGATATAGAGATTAGATCCAGGTAAGTCTAAGTTTAGCGTATTTATATCTATATTATTATTATTATTATTATTAGTAATTAGTATTTAGATCTAAATCTATTATTGTCAGTAGGCTAGGTGTAAAGTGTAGATCGAGATTGACTAGATCAAGGCTTTTATCTCTAGATGTAGACTCTAGATCTAATCTGCTCTATAGATCAAAAGGTCTGAAAGGGGAACTTTTACTTTATTTTTTTTAAGTTCATCTTATTTTATCAACAACTTTGTTTCAAACTTATTTGATTTGTTTTAGTTACCCATAAGTCTTTATGTCAATCTTATTTTGTTAACATTCTAGAACTTATTATTATTATTAATGTCAATGTTGTTTTGTTTGTTGCCAGCATCAAGTATGTTTTCTCAAGACCAGAACTCTGACTTTCAGAAAATGTTAGACTCAGTCTACGAATTGACCTCTCAACATTTGTTGGATGTGCTGCAGACAAAATACAAGTTCTTGGAACATCTCAAGGTATGGGCATCGTTAGTGACCTGTGGTTGTGTGTTTGAAACATCTCAAGGTAAGGGCATCGTTAGTGACCTGTGGTTGTGTGTTTGAAACATCTCAAGGTATGGACACTGTCAGTGACCAGTGGTTGTGTGTTTGAAACATCTCAAGGTATGGACTTTGTCAGTTATCTGTGGTTGTGTGTTTGAAACATTTCAAGGTATGGACATTGTCAGTGATCAGTGGTTGTGTGTTTAAAACATCTCAAGGTATGGACTTTGTCAGTTATCTGTGCTGGTGTGTTTGAAACATCTCAAGGTATGGACTTTGTCAGTTATCTGTGGTTGTGTGTTTGAAACATCTCAAGGTATGGACTTTGTCAGTTATCTGTGGTTGTGTGTTTAAAACATCTCAAGGTATGGACACTGTCAGTGACCAGTGGTTGTGTATTATATTAAATAACACTGTTTTATGCTTAGAACAATTTTTTTTTCTGTTTTACATTTCGGGTGTTACTACAGATTTGAATATAACTACATCCTAGCCCAAGTCTCCCACAGGACAGCTGGGGATGGCAGGATTCAAACCTGGCACCATCAAAACTTCAAGTCTAAATCACATACAACCCCCCCCCCCTTCCAGTGATGAGGATTGGTGACGAGGGGAATGTTTCTAACTTCTGTTGCTATTAGCAACAGTTTTAAAACATTTTTTCTTCTATTTCAGGCCATGAGAAGATATTTGTTGCTAGGGCAGGGAGATTTCATTCGTCACCTCATGGATTTGCTAGAGTACGTTTAAATCCTAGTTAGATCCTAATGTTTAAGTAGACGTCTATTTACGATCTTAACTTTTATTATCTTTATGATTATCCCATGTTTATTTGTTTCACTTTCAGAGAAGACCTGGCCAAACCAGCTGGGAATCTGTATCTTCACAATCTCTCTGGCATTTTGGAGATCGCCATTCGGGCCACCAATGCTCAGTTTGACAGCAGCGATATCTTGCGCAGGTTGGATGTCCGGCTCTTGGATGTATCTCCAGGAGACACAGGTTGGGATGTCTTTAGCCTGGAGTACAGAGTGGACGGTCCAATCAGAACTGTAATTATTTCATTGTATTCTTAAATAGAATGTTATCTATTCCCGCAAAACTGTGCTACAGTTCTAATCTATAGCCTTTACTTGCCAATTTGTAACTTATTTACATTTGTTTGAACTCTTGCTGTCATCTAACCCTTAGTCTATATTGAACCCTTGTGGCACCACAGTCAAAGAAGCTTGAACCTACATCAGTTTTTTTCTCAAACTGTGTTTCATCATCATCCATCCCAGTGCCGCTACAGCCCACTGAGGGCCCTGGCCTGCTTTAGCACATCTCTCCATTCTCAGCATTCTGATCTATCCTGTGCTTTACATCTCCATGCCCGTACTTTTAACGGTTTTCGAATTGCCTCTATGTCATCAAGCCACCGTACTCGTGGTCTGCCTTTGGGGCGCCTGCCTTTTGGTTTTTGCCGGTGAACAATCTTTGCTCTTCTGTTCTCTGCAGATCAGTAATTAATACTAACGAACATCTACAATACTACTAAATAAAATTTTTAAAATCCAGCTATCACGTGAAAGAATATGTTTAATATTTATAGAGCAAACAAATAAAGATCTTGAGGAAACAAATACAACTAACTTTCCCTCTAAAAGTGGAAAAGGCTCTTTGTTATAGCTTTCCTATTATATATCTATTTATAATTCTCTGACAACTACCTTCACGATGAGTCTAGGTGTCCCGAGGTTCCGCTGTAATTAACGAATAAAACAACTAAATAACTAAATCAAAACACATAACTTTAATGAACTTTTCCGGCATATCACACACTGTCCTCTCTACTTTTGACAACTAACTCACTTCCAGTGATTTGCTCCTTTGTGAAAATAGATTATACATACATACACACATTCACCCATGACACTCTTCAGCTACATGAACATCTGTTATTAGACCAAACATACTTTTTAGTCAATAGTATGGCTTCCTCTTAAAGTTACAGTGCTACTTTCTTCTATATACACATTACACACTGGTCATTCTCGCAAATCAAAACATTGAAGAGCCAATCACAACAGAGGTCAATTGGAGTCAACCAAACAGTCATCATAAACATACTAAAAAAATAAGTATGAAATAATGTAACTCTTTCATACATTAATAACAAAGAAAAAGTAATGCATTCAGTCTCATCCTACATGCGACAGGTCCTTCTCCTTTACAGGTGTTCACACCAGAATGTAAGGTCATGTACCTGCGTGTGTTCAACTTCATGTGGAGAGCTAAGCGTATGGAGTATGTCCTGGCCCAGATCTGGAAGAATCAGATGTGCAGTGCCCGCCAGCTCAAGACCATCCCGGAGCTGTCCCCCATTCTGCACACTTGTCACATGATCACAAGTACCATGGTGCACTTCATCAAGCAGGTCCAATACTACATCAACTTTGAGGTCAGAACAATATCTGTTTGTGACTAAATCTTCTATTCTTCTTTACCATTCCTCTTTTCCGTAACCTCCAGCGAGAGTTACTGGGGCACGTTTGCTGACTCTTGCACATTTACTTTGATCACTTGCTTTTCTGAGTGAGATTTAAGAAGCATAAGATAGTCCACTCCTTTGTCATCTCTCCTGCTTCACAATCATCAAATGAGTTGATTACTTGGATCACTCCTTTTCCAGAGCTTTCAGTGCAAACTCAATTGAATCAATCGTATTATTGACTAAAAAATCAATGAGTTTGCTTAGCAAAGATTACAATCTACAGATATTGTCTGTGCACAGTGAATAACACTATGCTTGTCTTTGACCAGGAAGTAGTAGCTAGGACTAGATAAGAAACACCAATAGTTTTTACAAATCTTCAATGGAAAACAGGATTTTTACCTGGGAATTTAAAACTTGCCTTGCAAAATTGTCTCTTTAAATCAAAATCTTCTTTAGAAAAAATCAAAATCTTCTTTTTGACCACCTGAAAGAACTGGGGGTCCTGGGTTCAAATCCTGTGATTTTTTATTTTGGGATCTTTAGGGCACCTCTGACTCCACTTAAAGGTGGTTGGTCATTGTGCTGGCTACATGTTTCTCATTAACCCTGGGTTGTAGCTCTGGATAATCCCAAAAAAAAAAAAAGAAGACTTAAATGGCAGCACTGACCAAGATTCAAACTCAGACCCAACAGTTCAAGAGCCAAACACTTAGAGCACTTAGACACCATGTTCTTTTCCAAATTCTGTTTTGTCAAAATACTTTTCTGTTGTGATAGTAATAAATTATTAGTATTAACATTGTTATAAGTATATGTATCTCAACATTTGGCCAGGTCCTGGAGTGTGCCTGGGATGAACTACTGACTAAAGTGTATGAAGCCAAAGATCTGGACTACATCATAGCAGCCCATCAAGTGTTTCTGGACACAGTTCTCAGCCGATGTTTGCTGAATGAGAAATCCAGGGCTAGTATTGAGTTTAAGATAACTTTGGTGTTGTTGATCCGTTGTTGACTAAAGCACCAGGTTGCTAGTAAACCACTAAACAGATGTAGGCGTAAAATAATATTTAAAATGATAAAACTTGAAATAACCTAAATAATTTCTTTTATGAAAAAAAAAAAAATAGAACTTTTATTAAAATATACACAAATTCAATTTGAGATGAAATTAAATAAACTGATATTTAAATAAATCTCACTATAAAATTATATCGTTACATTCTCACTTCTTTGGGTCGTCTCTGGTTCTTGACATAGATTATGAGAGATCTAATTATCTTGCATCATTCTACAAGACTAATAATTAACCCTTTACGGGCATGTGGTAGTTTAGCCTCTAAACATCAGAATTGTGTATGCACTCCTTGTAAAACAGTTCAGCACTTTAAGGGTTAATGCTCTCTTTCTTCATCGCCACCTTGGAAACACTCCACACATTCCATTTGGCACATATGTTTTGATTGATTTCCAATCACAAGTAAAGTCTAGGTTTATTTCACTTGTTTTTTTTTTATATTTAACTCTTTTTCTCCACAATTATTTAACAAATTCTGGTGGAATCAACGTTGGTATCGTTATTTAGGAGAGAAAGAGTTAATACCTGGGCTCAGTGATTCCCAACCTGATATTAGCTACCCATTTTGTGCTTATGGCTAAAGGCTTATAGCCTCTGTCTTGACTAATATTTCATATGTCATAGTTGATGCTCCAAATACCTTAGAAGCTTCTTTCCTGATTTTTCATCCAGGTTGTCTTCTGAAGCTTTAATACTGCAACGCAGCAGTGTATGTACCTGGACTTGAATCCAAAGTTTCATCATTATTACTTTGTCCCTTCGGCTAGACTAGATATAATAAAAAAGATTTCAAGCCTTTGAGAATAAATGTTACAGAAAACTGCTAAGTTGGCAGTTAAGAGGAACTCTTCAATACTGAATTTCCATTGGATTGGACCAATAAAAATTATCTATCTTATGCACTTACAAAGCTTAACAACAACAGCAAAAAAACTGTAATTTAATGGATACCAGCTCATATAGAACTAGAAGGAAATGAGATGGCTGACACACTCGCCAAGAGTGGGAGAACTAACACACTAATAAACTCTGCACTCTATCCAGAAGAATTGAAGAAATTAATCGTAAATAAAATAAATGAAAAATGGACGAGCTCTCATCCAAATCACAAGAAAGATGACGCTTACTATGAGCTATCCCGACAAGACCAACGTCTAATCTTTCGACTCAGGACAGGACACAACAGAATGCGACAACACATGTACCGGAAGCTCAAAATTGGAACCAGTGAAATCTGCCCATGTGGAGTATCACCAGAGAATGCAGACCACGTCCTCCAAAACTGCTCTCTATACCAAGAGGCCCGTATAAGACATTGGCCCCAAATCACCCCAATAGAAAGGAAACTATATGGAGAGCTCCCTGATTTGGAAACCACTGCGCAGTTCATCTCATGTATTGGTCTACTCATCTGAACACTCCAAAATAACAATGAGAAAGAAGAAGAAGAAGAATCTATCTTATCTTCAAAAACTATTTGATTTGTTTCTTATATCAGAAATTAGCTTTAAAGTGAAACAACTCTAGTTTTTTAAATTGATAGGATGTTTGTGTGAAGTGATTTGATTCAGAAAGGATAAAAAAAAATATTGTTTTAATCAGTGTTTCTCAAACTGATTTTTTAAAATTTATTTTGGGTTCTTTTTTTCTGGTGGTATTTTTAATTTTGCCAAAGTTGTAATAGTGACCTTTGGCTAGGATGGAAAAAAATATTATATTGGTCTGTTCCTGGGTCCCACATCTGCTAGTTCTCATTTTATGTAAAAAAAAAACAAAAAAAAAACAACTTTTAATGGTATGTGTTTTTACAGGAAATTCTCCAGTTGTTGAGGACTTTGTTTGACCTGATCATTGAATTTGAAACTGCCCAGGGAGTTTTCTTTGAGGCTGCAACATCAGAAGTTTTCACCAGGGAAGCATTTGATAAATCTAAAAAGGAAAGGACCCGCAAGGTACAAATTAGAACTTTGTTCTTTTCTTATAGCTTCTAACTTGGAATAAATGCTCCTTAGATCATGGCAGAGATTGTATGTTTAATGTCCCTACCATAACCGGAGGGCCCTAAAAATAGACAAAAAGTACCTAATTGTATCTCAATTAAAGAACAAAACTTTTTAACAAATCTGGATTTCTCAGTATTTTATACGTTGGCTAAATGGGTAAACCCATTTTCACACTGTAATACTGATAAGACTGTTTAATAGGATTTGTTATGGTACTTAAGGATTCTTTCCCAATAAAGGACTGGGTGCAAGCAGCCAGTGGTCTCATTAACTGGATTTAAAGTGAATCTATTAATATAGCTCATGTCTAAAAAATTAACTCTGGAATTTCTAGATCGGGATCACTAATATAGAGTGTTCTGGAAATTTTGCTTACAAAAACATCTTGAAAATAAAAACTGGCATTAAAAAAAATTATATTTGAACATCACCATAGTCAATTGAATCAAGACCAATCATCATAGGAAGTCTGAACACTGACCTGCAACGTCGTGGGGCAGTGGAGACCAATAGCTTGTGGCCATGTCAGACCTGTGACATGGCCACAAGCTATTGGTCTCCCACTATCCACAGGTTGCGATGTTGCAGGTCAGTGTTGAGGCCTACTAAAACGATTGGTCTCTGGTGAATAATGTGGTTCTACTGAAATATTATCCAGTGCAAGAATATAGAGTTGTCACCCTATTGATATCTGTATTTTAAGTGATATTGAAATGTTTCAACTACTGTATGTTTTGTAACGGATCATTTTCCCTGATACAGTTTTTTTTGTTTCTTTGTTGCATAGGGGGAGTGGGAAACAAATGATGAAATAGAGAGAACAGAGAAATCTAGGAGGAACAGCTTCTTGACAGCCATCATACCATCCACTCGAGCCAAGCTGCAAGTGGTGTCTTCAGCTTATCAGGTAATGTACTGCAACAACACATTAGATATATTTACACCAGTGGTCTGAAATTTGATCTAACAATGAACCATTTTGTTTTGTTCTTGAAATTCATTTTTTCCCCCTGCATAATCTTTTCAAATTAATGCATTTCCCTCAGTTGTACTTCCACCTCTCCACCTTTAAAGGGTTAAATTAGTAAGCCTATATAGCTTGGCTTATCATACCATCGAACTATTATGGCTGCCTGGTCGTGCAGTATGTGCACTGGACTGTCGTTGGGACTTCTCCATGATCTCGGGTTCATACCCTGCCATCCCCCCGTTGTCCTGCGGAAGGTTTGGACTAAGAAGTAAATGATCTTCAACTCTGAAGGAACATCTGAAACATGGAAATACGTTAAACATTTTACAAACATTTTTTTGGATTCTATTTTAGAAATAGAAATGGAAAAGTGGTTAGAGTTCTGAAACAAGTCCCAAAAAGCCTGCAGAGTTTGGGAGCGCCTGAGGTGCCCTGACCACAGCTATTAAAACACAGTGCAGGACAGGCCACTGTCTTTTTGGCTCATTTCTCACAGCTATGGCCAAACTTCAACTCACTGTGCCCTGCTGCGGAAAATAAGAGGAAACCATGTCTCATATTCTTTTTGAATGCTCCAGCCTTGCTGATCCCCATCTCGACAGGTCCATGTAACCACTAATATGTATGGTGACATGTATTTACTAGGTTAAACAACAGGATTTCTGTCCAGGGCTTTTGTAAGAGAAGATTTAAACCTCTCAAGCCTTGATTCTAGAGATACTATTTTACAAAACAACCTTAGTGTCTCTCTCCATGAAATTGTTGTTTATAAAACTTGTGGCATCATCGTTAGATACAAAATGTCTATCCTCCCAGGGCAACATTTAGTTTAGTAAAGTATATGCCTTTTGTTTGAAGATAATATTGGGTTCAGCTTGTGAAGCTAATTTGAAGACAAACAAGAAACATGAAAATTACATTTAAAAAAAACCCCACAAAGCTTATACAAATTGTAATTGTATCAATTAGTTTGGATTAGTTATGTATTTTGTAAAGATAATAAATCTCCCTAATATTTTTAACTTTCCTTTTTTTTTTTCTTTAAAGCTTTTAAAACCCAATAATGGTAAATTCCACCCAGATATCCTCTTCTTTCCCAACTGGTCCAGACAAGTGATAGGATCACAGCATACGCGAGGACGTTGCCCTGCCTCATCGTGGCGCTCGGGTGGAAACGGCCATTAGAGGAAGTGGCTAGGCTAAATGGGTAACAACACAGGACTCCCGTGGGGATGCCCACGGGTAGACGAGAGTCCACCCATTGCAAGGGCGGGGTTGTAATAAAGTCCCCACAAACCTGTCACCAATCCATGCGCTGTTCCTCAAAAGGACCGTTACATAAATGGCGGGTCCCGCACAGTTAGCTTGGTACATTGAAGGAAAATGGCAGAAGATCCCGGTGTATTCTCGGCATTCGGCCGTGTCTAGCCCACACGTTGGGGGCCAAATGCATCGGTCAACAGCAATGCTTTACATAGGCATTGTCTAGGGTCTCTCCTAAACAGAACTGTGTGTACACACAGGTTTTTTTTTTTTTACTGTTTGACGTCCAAGCCGGTTTTTTTTCAAACTTAGGGCTTGAAGGCCTTAGACATCAACAAGGATCACAGCATACTGGGAAAGCTAAAAGCATTAAATAAGGCTAAACAAGAGAATATTTCTAATTGCAGGTTTATTGTAGTTGGTCTAGATCAATAACAAATTTAATCATATGACTGATCCATACAACTACACTTAAAATAAGATTTAAAAAAAAAAGTATTTTTATCTTGGCTGTTCTTAATTTTTGTATGTGTTTTTTTGAATCTATTTTAGGACACTGTCAACAGATTTTTGAAGATGGTGGCTTTACATCCTGACGCCAGTTTGCGTTTCTTGTGCTTCAGGTTAGACTTCAATGAACATTACAAAGTAAGAGAGCCCAGGGGAAGGCTGTCTTTCATGCGAGCCAACTGACTGAAATGACTTATTTGTTTTTATTCTGTATAAATGTGTGTAGGCTCTTACATATATAAATATACCCTTGTACCATGCACGATTTGAACCACAATGTAATCTAACTCTTGGAATAAATTGTTACAAAAACTAAGAAAGTATCTGGCTCTTTTGTTTGAACATGTACATAGTCAATAACTGTCAGAGGCAGCTCATTTTACTACTAAACCCAAAAAAATTGGTTTTGATGTTTAGATAATTTGCTTCACCTTCTTGTAATTAACACTTAAGGGCATTATCAAAATCAAAAGTGCTTATGCACTCAGGTTTTCTTTTTAGCTACAGTGAAATTTAAATTTTTATAATTGCTAAACTACAAAAATCAGATTTAAACAGTTTTTTTTTAATATAGCTAGAACTCAGCAGATATCTAAGCAGATCATGTAGAAAGGATTATTTGCTATTGTTTCGAGACTAACCCTAAATGTCTACAGCACTGCAGATATCTAAACAGATCATGTAGAAAGGATTATTCGCTATTGTTTCAAGACTAACCCTAATGTCTACAGCACTGCAGATATCTAAGCAGATCATGTAGAAAGGATTATTTGCTATTGTTTCGAGACTAACCCTAATGTCTACTACAGCACAGCATCATTTTGTTTTTGAACATTGATGATTTGATTTGAATAGCAAAGAAATGGTTAACAAAAAAAAAAAAAAGTTGCTTTTTAACTTGTATCTTGATGTAAATATTTCAGTATGAAATGTGTCAAAAAATGATTTTTGCATCATTAATGCCTCGAGTATATATAATATTAATGCCTAGAGTAGAAATTGGCTATGTTAATCAGTAGAAATGTATATATCTTTGTAGTAGGGACAAACATTTTCAAGAAAGACTTAAACTTTCCCATAGAATATTTTTATTTGTCAGCAATTCCTTTCAATTCTACCTAAATATGTGAACATTGTCAATGTTATAGACACTTTGGTTACTTCAAGTAAAATACAGTAATACTGAACTTAATGAGCATCACACACACACACAGCACTAACTGAAAGATACAGCAGTCAGTTGTCCTACACCTTGGTACACATGTTCAGGTCATGGCCCTACAGATACTGAACTACAAAAATTCAAGTGTTTAGTTGTTTTAAAATACTGGCACTTTATTGGAGTTAAAGGTCTCTATATAAGTTTTATAAGCTATTTAATTCTAGATTTACTTTGAGGGTTAAAAGAGCTGACTCAACCATACTTTACTTTACTGTAAGAAAAAGAAAAACTTTAAAAGGAATCATTTAGTGTGAAGACTGCAATAATCCAGAGTTATGTGCTTCAAAGTATTTCTTTGGAAGAACTTGACAACCAAAAGAGGAACAAAAAAAAATTGCAAAGGAGAAACAAAATGGGGGTTCACCTTATCACATGATCAATGTATGGGACTGTCTAGGTAAGCATGCTTTCTTTAGCAGTAACAATTAGGACTGAAAAATTCATGAGAGGATTTGTACAGCTTTATGATAATGAAACTACCATTCATAAACTCTTAACAGTACACCTATATATATACACTGACTAGCTTCATACAAACTCAAGAACCAACCACATACACACAACTCCCAGAGTTTTTACAGATTTGTAGTCAACAACAACAATAAAAATAGAATTAGCTGAGCAAAGAAAAAATATTAATGTGTATAGATAACATCTGATTAAATAAATATGTCAAGTTACAGATAATATAAATAATTTTATTGGTAACTACAATATATAATTTATATATAATAAAAAAAAAACTTGAATAGCTTGAATCTAAGCAATATAATATCTGATAAAGGAAATATAAAAAGTTGCATCGGAATAAGACCAGAAATACAGAGTACATCTGCAAATAGTTTCTGCCCCATTCCATGACACTGTGCCATGTCTATACAAACAAGTCAACGTAATAATTTAATTATCTAGAGTAGAAGAAAGGAGGCTACTGCAAAAATGCCATTAAATGTATTCCTGCACGAGTTGAATTAACTATTGGCTTTACAAGAGATTGCAAATTACAGAGTCAATGTAACAAAGAAACAAAACAAACAAAAAAATACTGAGATTTATAGATATCAACAATAATGGAAAAATAAAAATGCTCTTAATTACATGTCTCAAATTGTCCCTAAAAAGTTTTGTCATCACAAATAGTTCAACTTATGGGTCATCCATACATTGTCCCTAAAATTATGGGTCGTAAAAAAAAATACATTTTTCTGCTTAAGTAATGAGTCATCAAAAATTGTTCCTTAGGCTATGAGATGCCATAAATTGTTTCTTAAGTTTCACCTGATGTCACGACAGTATTTTTCTCAAATTTTAAGTTCAGCCATCAAAAATTATATTGTATTATAGAAGGGTTCCTAAACTTTTCCAAAAAATTTAAGTACACAAGTAATGACAAGAAAAATAAGAGAAGTCAACCATAACCACAAGCATATTAACTAGAATAATGTTTGTGCTCAGATAGCATTCATCCTGTACAGAGGTGCAGTTACACAGCGTACAATAGGTCAAGTGAAACATCTTGTATTCCTAACAGCAAACAAACTATAATATCACAAATAACATGAGTCAACTGGATTCACTGATTCCATTCACTAAATGGTGAATTGTACAAAACAAAAAAATAAAGGATGGGGGGAATAAATTATAACCATTTGATCTTATAATAAATAAAGTCCTCTGAGAACTTGTAAGTACTATCCTAAGTTCTGCTACCCAGTCTAGCGCTAGTCTCCACACTCGTTAGGGTGTTAATGAAAACAAACTTTGACACACACACACACACACACAGAGTCAGATACTGACAAAACAAACTGAGAATGTTATACAGCAGACATGTGCACGCGAGGAAGAAATGAAATACAAGGCAAAGGCTAGGGATAGTTTTAAAGAGCCGCGTTTTTTTCTTAATCACTTTATGTAAAAAAAAAAAAAAAGTCAATTCCCCAGACCTGTGAATCAAGCAATGACAGGAACCATATTTTACATACTATAAATACAAGGAGTTCATTTCTTCCGCTAGGTGCTACCATGCAGAGACACACAGAATCATAAACAAATACTGCAAGTCTTCCTCTTTACGCACGGCAATCGTCTCCTTGACAAACCTGGCCATGCCGCGACAAACAACAAAACACAGGGAGACTTTGCACCAACAGCCTTGTCTACCCAAGCAGTACTGGACGAGATGATAATTAGGCCAAGTCTTTTTGTCTGTAGATTACTTTGCTCGCACACACATGCATTACAAGTCAATATATGTTACTGTAAGAGGAAAAAAAAACAACAATATGTTAGTTGTTTCAAAGGATATGTTAATGGGCTTAGCTTCACTATTTAAGACAAGAAATGTACAGATTTCCAACAAAATGTAAACCTTTGACCAAATTATGAGTTAGATGTTGGCGAATTATTTATGGATACAAATATCTACACAACCATTAAATAGAACCGAACTTTATATGAAAAGCTGTAGTTCCAATCAAGTATTATAACGTTATGTGAATATCCCTTAAAGATGTCTAGAGTTAATTAGAAAATACTTCATTAATACTTTGCGCCAAACACACAACAAACCAGGCAAATTTAAAGCAAAAACTTGTCTACACACCAAATCAAAAAATGTCACACTCTAAAGCTAACTCTGGTGATATGAACCTTGTGCCAAACCAAATGGTATTTTTAAAGCTAGTTTTAACATGAAAGGTAACCATAAATATAAATAAAGATTTGGCATAAGGTCCAAAAAAGCGGGTAACTAATCCTAAGCTACAAAACCAGTAATGCAATGCTATGTAATATCAAAACATTTTTTCCCCCAGTTAGTGTTACTTCAACCATTTTTCATGAAACACAAATAATACAATTACAATTAAAACTGAATCAAGACAATAGTATGAAAGCAAAGCTCCTACCCAAATAAAAAGAGATACTAAAATGATCTTATAGTCTACTATCCATACAATACCTAGATGGAAGAAAAAGAACTCAAAGGAAAATCACATAAACATAATAGACAGTTCCTAATAAAAAAAAAAACAACAAAGGGTACAAAAAAAAAAGAAGATACATTGGGAAAAAAAGGGGTGAAAGTTAAATATTAAGAGGGAAAAAAAAAGTTCACTATAAAGCCTTGCAGTACCCCCCCCCCCCCTAAAAAGGAAGTAGTCAAATAGGAACTGTGCCCCCATAACTCTGATACATTTTCAATGTCTTATGTTCTATTGCTCCCATCATTATGTCAAACTATGAAGTTTTATGAAACCAAGACGCATGAAAATAATGACAAGTCTCTTTACATATAAATAAATACATGAGCAAATGGTCACTAAGCTTTCAATGTTCAATTTAATTCACAAATGCCTCCCACTAATACAGAAAGGCTAACTGTTCTAAAGATTCCCTAGACATTTGACTTTGAATGGAAGTGCAACTGACAGTTATCTCTAATGAACAATACACTCTGCAAAGACTTAACAGTGAAACTACTTTTTAGGAGGAGGAAGGCGGACACCGAAACGTGCAAACATTTCTTCTCTGTTTGTACCAGTGCTTTTAGGAGCTGGAGATGTTGGGCTGGCGGGGCTCTGTGGGCTGGCGGGGCTCTGTGGGCTTTTGGCTCCAGTAACAATAGGGGGTTTAGGAGCTGGGGCTGTTACTTTAGGAGCCTCAAACCGAGAAGCCAATAAACCTAATGCCCCCTTAGGTGCAGCTGGAGAAGGCGAAGCTGGAGAAGACACTGCAGGCTTATCAAACCTGGCTGCTTGACTAGTGATGAAAGAAGGTTTCGCAGCAGCACCAAGTGGGGACATTGGCTTAGGGGCCACTGATGGTGGGGTTTTAGAAGGAGGCTCTTTGGTACCACTTGCAGGTGACCATGGCTTAGGTGATGGAGAGTCAGAAGGTTTACTTTCTTGCTCTTTAAAAGAAAATGGAGTAGGCTTGTGTTTAGCCGCCACAGGTTGTTCACCTGGTGATGCAACAGTTGCAGGAGGTGAAAGGACTTCAGGTTTAGGAGCTGGTGCAGGAGGTGAAATGACTTCAGGTTTAGGAGCTGGTGCAGGAGTTGAAATGACTTCAGGTTTAGGAGCTGGTGGTGGAGGTGATTTGAGTTTAGCTTCTACTTTAGGGGGTGGTGTTGGCTGTACTTTAGTAGGAGGCGTTGGTTCTACTTTAGGAGGAGGAGTAGGTTCTACTTTAGGAGGAGGTGCAGGTTCTACTTTAGAAGGAGTAGTAGGCTCTTTTTGAGGAGGTGGTGTAGGCTCTTTTTGAGGAGGTGGTGTAGGCTCTTTTTGAGGAGGTGGTGTAGGCTCTTTTTGAGGAGGTGGTGTAGGCTCTTTTTGAGGAGGTGGTGTAGGCTCTTTTTGAGGAGTGGGCAATATAATTGGTGTAGGTTCAGATTCTGGTGCTTGATTTGCAGGTCCAGACTCAAGTGCAGGGGAGGAAAGGGTCAAAGTAGTTTCAGCCTCTACAGAAAAAGAAGCTGATGCCTCTGTGGGTTCTGAGGTATGAACCACTACTGCTGATGAACTGGCATCAATTTCAGACACAGACGTATCTACTGAGGGTGGTGATAACTGTACAAACTCTACTATTGGTGAAACAGATCTAACATCTGACAGTATTTCAGAAGATTGAGGAGGCAACTCAATGGAAGCTGATAAACCTACCACCTCACTAGCTGCTGGATAATCTACAATGTCCACAGCCTTTTCATCTACCTGAGCCAGAACAACATCTACCACTGGGGTACCAGAAACCTCTACCGCAGGGGTATCAGAAATATCTACCGCAGGGGTACCAGAAACCTCTACCGCAGGGGTACCAGAAACATCTACAGCAGGGGTACCAGAAACATCTACAGCAGGGGTACCAGAAACCTCTACCGCAGGGGTACCAGATACATCTACCGCAGGGTTATCAGAAACCTCTACCACAGGGGTACCAGAAACATCTACTGTTGGGGGAACAGAAATATCTACTTGAGGTTCTACAGGCGAAAGTAATTCTACACTACTGGAAATCTCTTGAGTCTCCACTACCTGTTTAACTGGTTCACCACTAGCTATCTCCAAAGATCCACCTTCTTGTACAGCAGTAGATGGTTCCACTTCCGACGAGGCAACCAGAAGACTCTCAGTGCTTACCTTAGTCTCTGATTCTCCTGTCGCTAGCTTAGTCTCTGAGTTGGGTTGGGATATCTTCTCGTCCAGGCGCGCCTTGATGTTGTCAAACCTGTCGATGCCCATGTAGTCTGCTTGACCTTGCTCCCACTGAAGCTTCCTCTCGCGGTCATCTTTCTTAGGGAGACTCTCTAATGCCCCAGCCTGCAAGTTTATATTGGCTAGATCTCCAACAATCCCTGCCTGTTTGGGTACAAACAACAAAGGGTTTAGTCTCAGCCTAGAATCAATCAATGTTAAAGATCATATCCAACAAATAATCAACAACTGTGCTTTAAAATGAAATAAACACTAAAGATTTGTATTAGTTGAACTTTTCAATTAAAAAAAGGTCATTTCATACTTTGTTCAAAGAGGGAAAGAAGGAATACAATACAAACTATGAGCTATTAATGTGTACACAACAGGGGGAGCAACTAAGCCAATCATGACATCAATACCACTTTTAAGTAAAAAAAAAAAATATCTACACATGCTGGTTGTGCAACAGCTACACACTACAATGAGGTAGAAAGCTAGGTGTGCAGCAAATAAGTACTCACTACACATCAAGATAGAACAGACACTTTACACATGCAAAACAAAAAGGGAGGTAAAACAAGTTTTAGGTAAAAATGTATATCAAGAGTAATTTATGTAAATTTACAATTATTTACAACATCAAAGAAACTGGGGAGCCAGAAATATTTTTAAATCTTCTTTTAGAAGTGACTGTGTTGTTTTTTTAATGCTGGGTATATATATATATATATATATTATTTTTTTTTTGTAAGTGAGTATGTATATATATATTTTAAAATCCTCTTTTTTAAGTGAATGTGTGTGTTTTTTAACGCTGAGTGTAGTTTAATATTACTTTTTAACCTTGTGGATTCAGTAAGTTTCATTTAGTGTAGACAAAAGACTGTTCCTGGCAATAAATTCTGTTCCTGGCAGTAAACTCTGTAAGATAAAGACTGATGGCTGCTCAGCTATACTTAGACCATCTACCTGTTCTGCTAGTTACCTGTGTTGCTCAACACTGAACTGCTTGGGTTCAAGCCAGATTCTAGCACACACAAACTGAACACACTGAATACAAAACACACACACACACAGATGCATTAGATATTTTAGGAACCCTTCTATCTATTCCAAATATACTAGGGTTTTTTTGGAAACTAGTTCATTCTGGTCCCATGGTTACTATTTGATGAAACTTTGGATATTTGAAAAGTAGTTTAATCTAGTCCCATGGTTACTGTTTGAATATATAACAATTTTGCTTGTAAGTCTAAAAGATGGGAGGCCTGAACTACCGTAAATATTTATTACAGAGAAAAGGTCTGCAACACAACTAAGTATAGGTCAGATCGTCTTAACACTTAAAAGAAATATTTTTTGAAGAGTTTTGGGCTGAATAAATCCCATCAATTCAAAACAAATCGATTTTGTTTACAATAATAAAATGTGTAAATAGAAAAAAAAATGTCATGACGTTTTTATTGGCTAGATTTTTTAAATGCAATTTCACTTCATTTCTTCGTTTTTTTTATGAAATGCAAAATAGTAAAATGATAATTTTAATACAATTTCATATATAGTGGAAAATGTAGATAATGATCTTTTATTGAAAGATTGTTAATATTTAGATTCTAGATCTACATGGAACTGATAAAAACCAACAATTTCATTATACAGGCAGGGCCTGTTCAAGTAAGTTAATATTTGAGATAACTCAATGCAAAGCCAAATTCAATTTACTAAACTAAACTAAAAACTGCCTTTAACTGTATTGGATACAACTAGATCTTAGAAGAGATCTTAAGTCCAGGTCTTGTGAAGATTTTTTTTTTAATGTTTTGTTTTAGAACAATAAAAAAAGAAAGATTTCCTATAAGTATAGATCTATCTAGATTAAATTACAGTGAACACTTTTAAATATGTTGAATTTTGGTTATAATTAACTTATTTAAATCTATAACAATATAACTAGATGTACTCTCCAAATATTCTATTCTTGATACCGGGTACATCTTATCTTATCTTATCTAATACAGACGTTACTTCAAAAAAGAAGATGATTACGTCCTACGCGTCATGCATTTAGTCATGCATATTAACCAATGACTTAAATTCTGCCAAGTCACTGGTTTTCCTGGCTAGCTCAGGCAACCCATTCCATGCTCTAATAGCACTAGGGAAGAAGGAGTATTTGTACAAATTTGTGTCTTTCAGAGTATTTTATTAAATTTTGTTTTTGTATTTGAAGATTATGGTTCAGTGTTTTATGTATAATTGCTACTTTACTTTTGAGTCTTCTGTCCTGAAGGCTTTCTAAATTTAGTGATTTTACTATAGGTGTTACTCTAATCAGGGAACATGAAATGCACCAAGATACCTGTGTGTAGTCGCTGAATGAACTCTTTATGTTGTCTGTTGTATTTGTGTGTATTTTTCTGTTGTGTTGTCTTTATATGAGAAAAGAGTCCTTGTAATCACAACAAATTTCCGTAAGGGTCAATAAAGCAGTCTTAGTCTTAAATGTGAATATTCCTTTGTTATGAATCTCACTGCTCTATTCTGTCTGTTCCAGTTTCTTAATGTTTTCTTGAGTTGAGGGGTCCCAAATGGAGGATGCATATTCTATCAGTTACATGTATAGGTTTACAAAAGAAGTTCACAAATGTCAAGGCCACAAAGACTAGTGTCAAGTTCTTGCTACAGTAAGACTGTTACCAAGAAAAGAGGACCACATAATTCGGTCTCCTGACATTTTTGTCTGTAAAAAGAAAATCTGATTGAAAATGCTGACATGTTCAGAAATGTTTGACTTGTCCGACCCAACATTTTCTCTGCAACACAGGTCACATGACATTTTCGGGTACACTAGTTGGCCAGAAATAAATTTAGACCCAAGTTTTAGTGACAACTGTATGCCTGCAACAATATAGACTTTTTCTCTGCCATAGTATTTGTATATGTTGTGTCTCCTCTTTTGTTTTTTCCACGTTCCACCATTTTATATTCAACTCGGGTTGTCGCTGATGTAAAAATCTGCACTAATAGCGTATACATGCTGAACTAGGGACAGTTTACAGACAGTGTGTGTTTGACAGAGTATAAGCATTCACGTAGCTTAAGACAGATGTAACATCAAACTAGAATGCACAGAGATGAGTTGGATGGTATTGTGTTTGCCCTTTCCAAGCGAAATCATTAAAATAAATGCATTCAGATTTTATCAGCCGTCATCTAAATGAGCGGGAAATTCGAAAGTCATTAGAGTAGCCAGGCGTGGAGGGCTGGTGAAACACAACGAACTGACTGTTTAAGGTCACGGGGGGAGAACAGGTCATGGTCAGGTGATGAGATTACTACCGTGTGTAGGGACATTTTCGTAGCACACTGAGGTCAGCGAAGAACAAAGCATTTAAAAAATTCTAACTTGTAATGGGGGGGGGGGGAAGAGAATAAAAAAAAAAAGGGGGGGGGGGCTTGTACGTTAAGCTAACAAAGATAACACCGAAGGTCAGAACTATAACAGTAATGCGTGTACTACAAGGCCATGATGTAGGCCCAGACCAACTTAAGATTATTTTTAGTCCTCCAACTTTTGATGTCTACAACTACAGACAGTGCCTTTGGTTACCACGCTCACAATGAGAGCTACTCACGTGAACCCTGGGACTGTATGGAGCGGTCGTGACACGTGCACAGAACGAGCGTGACCTGACGATAGATCTGCGGCATCCCACTGTTCACGCCCCCCCCAACACACACACGCGCACACACACACCGGTAAGTTACAAGATTAGAAAGCTAGGACGATTGATTAGAATGAACTAGTATACAGACTAAATAACACACAACTTCAACGTTCTGGATAGACGATATAGGTCAGTGTGGTCATTTCGAAACAAAGCTTGTGTTTTAATAGAATGGCTTGACTTTTGACTTCGTGAGAGGCACAAAAGGGGGGGGGGCGATACAGAAGGGGGGGGGGGGGCGATACAGAAGGGGGGGGGGGGCGATACAGAAGGGAGGGCGGGGCAGGACGATCAAGATAACTTGGGGACCATACAGAGTTCTGAGACGTGTCACGGGCCCGCAAGGCCGCACAAAAGATAAACAAACAAAAAAGGGTCTATTGGAATTATGGCCTTATGGGAGGTCGCGTAGGACCTGATTTGACCGCGTCTCGTAGATTTTCGACATCACTGAACTATCTAAACAATACAACAAATGAGCAAGATGGTTAGGAGTGCGTATCTAGCCTGCAGCAAGGTTGGCGTGCTATCAAGCAAACATTCCAATTAATTGCATTAATCACTTAGACTGCGAGTCTTGGACGATAATGCAGCGCTTCTAATTACGATGTACTTGAACTTCCGGAGGTATTTGGTCGATGGATACTCAGATATTTTGGACATGCCGACTATATAAAAAAAAAGCTTTACGTACATAATGACAAAAAAAAAGGTCATGGCACATGGGAATGGCATGTTAAGAGGTACCCAGGATATCAAAAACTTGAGAAACACTTCTGTAATGTATACAATATTCGCATGTTCTTAATGCCACGATGTTCTAACGACCGGTCGAGGTCAATGTCACGGGTCGGAGTCAAGAGAAAAGTAGCGACGTCTGCCAGAGATGCCGTAAGATCGAGGCCGAAATTTAGGTCAGCACATACAAGCCAATGATGATGGTGATGCAACACATCAGTCCCACCATCATCACACAGTGTTAAAAATGTACTACACAGGACACGAAGGATCAACATTTAGATAATGTCATGCAGGACAAGGAAATAGAATCAGGACAATTCATCAGACCAGGCGTTTGTTGCAAAGTATCGATACATTCTTATAACGATTGTTTTACGAGTCCTGTCGTTTGATGGGATCTAACCCTGAAGTATCGATACATTCTTATAACATGTTTGTTTTATCAGTCCAGCCTATTACTAGGACCGAACTGATCATGCGCAGAAGTGGTCCGATTAAGCGGAATCGACTGTATACTATTTAAAAAACAATCGTCCAAAAAAAATCAACCACATCAAAGACACAGAGACGATGTTCAGTTGAAATAAAAAACCATTCTTTTGTCATGAGATTTAACTTTATCCCGACACATCCTGGCCAAGCGCGTGCTGTATGCTCCAAACAACGGAAACCAACACTAGAAGCAAGTGACCACTAAAACAAGGAAAACAAACAAGCAAAACATCGCAAATTTAATTTCCAGTGACAAAAAATAGCCAGGAGAGACAAGTGGTTTCCCTAGATCTCAGTTTGACTTGGGGAATCTATATCACGCACACACACAAGAAGAAGAAAAACGTAAACAATGAAAGACTACTCTTTAACAGACAATAACATTGGGGAAACAAAAACGAAAGTATCTCAGCTTTGAAAACTTGGGAATGTCAGTGACTGGATGGCTGAAGCAATGTCTGCACTTAACTAAACAGTTCTACATCTACTTATGACATCTACGCCGAATAAAACCTAAGCACGCAGCGCCCAGACAGGCAAGGGTACACTATGTGGGATTGTGTGTTGGAGACATTTGCTGACGTGACAAAAGTAGGACACGGGGGGTCAAGGACAGGGAACGAAAAAAAAAAAAGGTGTGTGTGTGGGGGGGGGGGGGGGGTATGAATGAAAGCGACACGAGGAGACTTGAGAAATGTGTCTTGGTATGAAAATGTAGATCTTGGGTTGCGTGATCGTCCGCACACACGTCACACATGTAAGTCCTAGCCTAGAGTCTTGATACATGTAGGTATTGACTTCACTGCAGTTTACTTTTCTATGGGCGTCCGCGTAGAACCCAACCTTTTTTTTTTCACTGACTTCTGTCTAACAAACAGTTCAAGACGGGCTGCAAAGCAGAAACACCTGAAGAGTTTTTATAATCCCAATATCTAAACGACTTGCCACTAAACTGAAATGCTATCAACGCGCCTAATCGAGGGCGCCTCTATAGTGTTTATTTCAATTTTCTAACAAAATGAAATAGAACTCAGGACCAATTTACCAAGAGCAAGGCACAAAACATCGTCAAACGTTTAGGGCTTTCATCTCACAGAACGTTTGTAGATTAACTTTTTGTTAATTTCTAATGTAGTGCTACCACCCGCCCAATCTTACATATATATATATATATATATATATATATATATATATATATATATATATATATATATATATATAATTATAAACATTGTCTACCTAAGATCTAAGAATTAAAGAAACCAATGGCATGTTTACGTCTGCAGACAAAGGCCACCAATTCCCTTAGCACTGGAGTGTCAGTGTTCATGTGGACCATTGGACTACACAACATAATTATATTTTCCTAATAGCACCCCCCTCCACACACACATAGTGACATTCCTCAGCCTAGTTTTGTCCATTCATTGATACAAGTGCATATTAAACTGGCAAAAAGATAAACTCTACGTTCCAACACACTATCGTCTCCCAAATGCCTGTCAAGATGAGCCACTTATCGATTCTAAACCTATGAGGGATTACGTTGTGAGATGTAGATTATAACACAGAGACACTCTAGTTGGTCTCTACTCTAGACAACAGACATGCTACCATGTCCCAATGGGCTAACATCTTTCTAAACGTTCAGACGAGAAATCTTGAGTGAGAACTTTCAAAGTTTACCTGACTATCAGACAAGGACTCTACTGACCGCTGCTTCTCCTCCTCCTCAGCAGTGGCTCCATTGCCTATAATGTCAGGAATCGCTTGGAGGCCCTCTTCGGGCTGGACCGCTGGCGTACCGCTACCGTAGTCTGCCCCGTGTGTAGGCGTAGGATGTGGAGTCAAGTCCCCTTGGGCGAGGTAGTGTTCTGCCGGGGGCAGGTCTGGGTTAACAGAGCTGAGAGGTTCCTCGGAGTAATGAGTCTCTAACACTTGGTAGTCCCGATACACTATTGGCACGTCCACCACTGCGACAGGGGGGGCAGCGACTTCTGCCGAGGAGGGGGCGCCAGGGGCGGGCTCCTCCTCTTCCACCCTAGGCGGAACATAGGGGTACAGTATGCACATGGAGGTGGCCGGCTGTCCTCTGGTGTTGCTGTGACCATAGAGGTCAAGACCGGATGGTGGGTGCGTTTCTTGCACTGGGGGAGGCTCCGGGTGCTGTGTGATGCGAGGAGGGGGAGGGGCTGGAGGGGGATCCTGCGTCTGGAATGAGAGAGTCTGCAAGACAGATGGGTGACATGACACACAGGCAATGGGAAGCAGGGAAACAGGTTCATGGGTATGTTGGTTAGAACACAGGAAAAAAAAAAATCAAAACATGCTGAGACATATGGACCAACTTAAGGAAACAAGCTTATAGTGAGATATTAAAACTGCTGAGATAGTATTTTTGTTTAAATAAACTTTAGTTATAGGCCAGCGTAAAGGGCCGTTACTCGCAGTGTCAACGTGTGTCCCTCGGAGCATCAGTCTATACCAACAACAACAACAACAACAACAATGAAATGCAGTGCAGAAGAATACCAAATATAATGTGGGTTAGAGTGACCTTGTACTAACTCTCCTAATTCAAACTTCTGGAATATGTTATACAAACTACAGTGTAAGCAAAAATCTTTAGAAAAACTTTTAGGGTCAGGCAAATTTAATGGCAAAAATTTGCATTGGGTTGTTTTTGGGAGGGGGGGGGGAGAACACAGGTGGAGGCCTGATTTAAAATATTTAGACATCAGTCTCGTCTTCTCGCGCCTTAACAGACGCGGCATTTAACAACCAGACCGCAGAGAAATCATTCAGATCTACAACAGAACCAAACGCCTCCATTAATCCAGACACAACATTCTCATGCAATCCATGGACAAGTTCAGCTTCTGTGTTCAAACTTAGAGGTTTCAAAACAGAGCGAATCAAGTTCTCGACAACTTTCATTTCAAAACCGAATATGTATATATATATATTTAAACTTTATAATAGCTATTCAATGTTCTAGCTTAAAAATACAGACAACATGGGTTCATGCTAAAGCGTATTAATATCAGTTTTAATAATTCATCATAGCCGCATCGGACAATGAGACAGACCCACATCGTCAGCATGCAAGCCACACAACGGACTCATTTGATTCCTAATACAGCTATGACTGCATCCACCGCCCAGGACTGTGACAATAGCCTTGGGTGGGGGGGATGGGGGTTAGGTCAAGTAGTATAACAAGCTAGACTGCAAACATACAGCGTACACATACAACAAAGATACATCAGTCTAAAAAAAAACAACAACACTCTGAAAGAATATTTACACCCAAAACAGAACATTGATGGCATACAATCAAGACTGACCAATCCATAATGGAAATACTATTTGTGGGATAGGCAGTAGAAAGAGAAAGAAAGAAAAAAAAAACCACCCTCAAAACTAAAGTCACAGCCAAAACGTAGAGCACAGATTCACATACTGAAATCTTCAAAGTGTGAAAGAGGAAATCAATAAACAATTAAAAAAAAAAAAAAAAAAAAAAAAAACAACCAACACCCAACTGTCACCATAAAAAGATTATCTTCAAGTAGGCCAGAATCTTTCTGTGACCTGTCACTTGGCCAACACTTTACAGTGGCCTGTCACTCCAGATTGAGGCCAACAAAACAGATGGCCAACATCTGGAATGCCGGGTCAACGTGATATCACAATGTGTAGAATAACTTGTTTCGGCCCTAATGCCATGCACATTGTAAGGACCCCTCTTAACTCTTTCTCTCCGTAATTATTTTTCCACGTTTCGACGGAATGGTTCATTTTGCTCATTCCTATTTCACTACCCCTGTTATGATTGGGCTTCAATAACTTTGTCGCTTGTTATCAGAACATGTTTTATTTGGTCTAGAACTAAAGGGGAATGCCTGCCCATTTTATATATCACGAAATTAAGTTTATAAAATTATACGTTAATTTAATTTAACGAGGTCAAATCAACGGTGGTATCGTCGATAAGGTGAGAAAGAGTTAACACTCAAGTTGATAATGAGGCACATTTCTAAATATAAACACAAGGAAGCAAGCACGTTTTCTAACAAGAAAACACTTCGGGGAAAGAATTGAATGAAAGTATCAATGACAGCGATGCTTCGAGTGCCACTACTAAACACGCTACATCGCGGAGAAGAGCACACTCAAAGTACAGCAATGTTAAGATAGTCAGGACCATTAAGTTATAGGCTGAGTCATAGACTTGTACTAGTCAAGGGCTTCGCTTAGAACAGCATGTACACACACAGATAATCCAGAACTTAAAAGAGTTGCCCCCCCCCCCTCATTTTTTAAAATGCTTGACTTAATCTAAAGCTTGCATGTAGTAAATATATAGAGAGAGATTTCTAGCAATCCACTCCTGCTTCCTGCAACTAACAAGTGTCTATCATTTCTAATTCTAGTTAGTCCTGGTAAGGCTTCATGTAAGTATTCCAACTGGAAACCACGTGACCTAATGGGTCATTCTCCGATTGTCATTCAGACAATGGCATTGATAAAACGTAAGCCAAATTGAATTTCAAAATGATGAAATAATCCTGATAAGAAAAAAAAAAAATAACGCTCAAGTCAGGGGATTTCTTTTGTTGTTAATTAGCTAGTGATTTGTTTTTAAATTTACCCCAACTGACACATTGTTTGAGCTTTTTTCCGAAATAAAACAAAAACAAAAATCCCTCCAACCATCTTTGTTCAACTATGAAAAAAAAGAGAGAGAGAGAGAGAGAGTATTCTAACAGTTGGAGTTTATGCCAACATAACAACATACAAGACAGATGAAGATCTCTCTAAGAGAGGATGGGTGTTAGCATCAACAACCGAGGGACAGACGCTGACTAATTAGTACAACAATCCACTACAGCTACTTTATACTACACAACACCTGAAGGTTAATAGTGAACTTGTTAAGCAATGTGTTCAGGTACAGGGAGACTAGTCCTCAGACTAAACTATCTAGAGCCTAAACTATTCCAGAGTTTTAGGATAATCTCTGCACCATTAACTTTTAGAGAAGCAGTTTTAGAAACTCTTCCAACTGTCAACTTAAATAAGAAACAGCTTGTAAATTGTAAGAGATTTAAATGAAATGCTGTTAGTTAAATGTACATTAACACTTTACACTTTTATGTTTTAGCTATTCAATAGTTCAAAGTGAGAGAAAATGTTCACATTTGGCAACCTCCACCATACAAGCAAAGAAAATAAAGTAAAAATTACATAGACTAGAAGCTGATAAAAATGGCATTAGAAGCTGATAGCATGTTATAAACAAGATTAGAAGCTGTTACTAACAGCTTATAAGCCCTACTCATAAATGTGTTGAATACAAGACACTGCTATAAAAAAAGCCATTAGCTGTTACCAAAATTATAAAAAACTGAAATATAAAGAGTTCAATATAACTGATAATATTACATGCAGTAAGAAACAAAAAAAAGTTAAGTCAACACTAGAAGCAGAGTCACGAAGTGCCATATATAGTGAAAGCAGTTAAAGTAGCGGATATTTATACAGTGAAACATCAGACCCAAATTTTATAGGATATTTGCTGGACATTACGACAAGACAAATGATTTAAATAACAACGTAATAATAAAATGCATTAAGATTTTTGTTTCATTCTTAGAACTGATTGCTTATAAAGTATTTCAAAGTTTTATTTGATAATCACACCAAAATTATTTTATAATCAATGAAAAAAAAAGTTTTGTGATAAGTTGAACACACAAATGTTGAAGTTGAACATAACATTCATTTATCTTAATATATTAAAAAAAAACAACTAGTTATCTTTAGAGGTTTAGGTTTAAGTTAAATAAAGTCTCCAAGGTTAAGGTATATGTGCTGGAGCTAGAACAGGGTCTGGTGTTAGCAAGAGATTCAAAACGCTTACCTCTGACTGCACACACACAGACACATGCAAGAAGGTGACAAAAAGAAAAAAACATTATATACAAGTCTTCAACGCAAACATGTCTAGTGATTTACATTTGAGTCCTGTTTATACATTTGAGTTCATAACAAATATGGGACTTCAGAGAACAAACATAAGATCACAAACCCTTTACATATTATTTTATTATTACATATAAACTATCGAAGGCATTAGTTAGAGAAAATATACAAGTCGGATCATTTAGCTTACAAGTGTAGAACTATGACATGTTCATAAAGTTGATAGTGTTCAAGAAATATTACCAATGTAAAAGTAAAGTACCCCTTTCAGACCTAGTCATAAGATGATATATATGGATGTAAATTTCTATGGCCAATGGTTAATGAGGATGTCATGTGGCCAGCACAACGACCAACCACCTTTACTTTCCCCAGTAATGTCAGATACCTATAGAGCTGGGGGGTGTCCTAGGAGTCAAAATCCCAGTCTTCATTAAGATTTAAACCTGAGACCCTCTCAGTTCAGAAGCCAAGCACTTTACCACTCAACCACCATGCCAATTACCAATTTTAACATTACATAATATACCAATTGGTCACTGCAGGTAGAGAACATAGCCATTGCCATGGTTGTTACATTTTTTTAAAAACATAGTTTTGTGTCGTGAACTCTTTTCTATTCTAGAATACATAAAGTGTAACAATGGGTCACTTGAATATTGTGTACTAGGACATAGTCAATGGGACACTTAATTTTGTTAGAGTGAACAGGTCTTGTTATTTCAGAGAGCTCTCTACAGCATGTAGACTGTCTCATATCATTAAGTTATTTTAATAGTTTTAATCATGCCATGCAGTGTTATTTTCTACTCAATTCTATCCTGCATTATTTGTGTTATAAGTCTTGCATGAAGAAAAAAAAAAGTCTCTAAAATCAGACTATAAAACTTTTTCTAAGTTAATGTGAATAGTGTCTGTTTGTTCATATTGGGACATTACGCTGTATTTGTTTATTTATCAGTATAAGGAAACTAGTTTATTAATCGGTATGGAGGGTACTTAAAAAGGCAAACTTTAAAAAAAAAAAAACTATGGACACAGACAAGGTACTTACCAGCTGTGGGTCAAGATATGGCTGGACTGACTCCATAAAGATGTCCCACCACACCTGTAAGAATTCCTGACTGTGCCCTGTGCTGGGTAGAGGGGTGACAGTCCTAGTAGTCACATTGAAAGAATGGTGCCATGGCTTAACAGCTCCTATAAAGTGCACCACTTTTATGTTATCATAAAACCTGAAACAGCAGTGAAACAAGTGCTTAGAAACATGACCAAGTGGACAAGAAAAGTAAGGCAAGACATATTTTACAATGATTGTGCAACTCAAGAAAACATCCAAGAAACTGGAACAGACACAAAATAGAGCAGGGAGATTCATAAAGGAATATTCACATTTGACTATAACACCTTTAGTAAAATCAAAAACATTTAGAAAGCCTTCAGGATAGAAGACTTGAAAGTAAAGTAGCAATTATACATAAAACACTGAACCATAATCTTTAAATACACAAATAAAACCTGATAAAATACTCAGATGGACACAAAGATAAAGGCATGTTCCTTGTTACATATAAAAAAAGTAAAGAAGTAAAGTTATCCTTTCAGACTATCACATGTTTATTATATTTGTTTCACTTGAAGATCTTGAAATAAACTTGTGACATATGCAGGTTCAGAGGTGCCTTAATTATAGTTCAAACACTTTAATAATCAACGGAGTAACAAAGTGCTGATATGTTTTTCTAGAGTTTAAATTAATTTAAACTTGAACTTGAAACAATAAATGTATGTACAAAGATATATAAAGCAGATACAGGATTCAGTAAAAAAAAATCAATAAGATGAGTAACTTCTTTAAAACTAGCGACTTCTAAGTCTAATTTTCTAGCTCTCTCTCTCGTCCCAAGCTACTACTCTTTTTATATCTCTTCTTAAAATAAAGAACCTTGACATCTCAATACCCTTCCTTGACCTGTTTACATTTATTTGCCTTTTAATTTAACCTACGTTAATTATGCTTCCCTGCTGTAACTTTGAACTAAGTTTTAATAGGCGTCTTTCTGGCATCTAAGCAAGCGTGGTAACGCGTGTCCTAATTTGAGCTAGGTAGAACTGTCCTCATTTTGTGAACAATGAGGTATCACACAGACCAAGCGGTCCTCAATACAAGTGAGGCAGGAGTATACCGTCAATACAAGTGAGGCAGAAATATGTCCTCAATACAAGTGAGGCAGGAGGATGTCCTCAATGCAAGTGAAGCAGCATGTCCTCATGTACAGTGAGGCAGACATACAAAAGGGCTTTAAATTTAGAACAGATACTAATAACTATGAAAAAATAAACAAAAAGGTATAGATCAGGAATGTCATCTGAGACCCATGGTGCAGGGTTCAAAGGTGAATGGCTAACAATGGTATAAATGTTTTACATGTTTCGGATGTTCCTTCAGAGTTGAACATAGTTTACTTCCTAGTCCAAACCTCCCGCAGGACAACCGGGGATGGGAGCGGGCAGGGTTTGAACCCTCGACCGACGATAAATCCGAACGACAGTCCAGCACGCAAACTGCACAACCAGGCAGCCATATATGGTATCGTATAGCTCACACAACTATTCATTAAAGAAATAGAATATATACAATTAAATTAATTAATAATAGATATTTATAACCATAAGATTCCGAACAGGGCGAAAAAAAAAAAGTATGAAGATCATAATAGGAATTTTAGCCTCATTCATTCGATACAGCAACCAGTCAATCCCTTAACAAACCGAACTATCTATGGAACAAGTACTTACTGTTTAAATGCGGGCAGGTAACTGTAAAAGGCTTGAGAGACAACATTATAAGTAAATGGTAGATGTTTCTTTATATCTTCTGTTGCCCAGTTCTTGAAAAATAAATTTAGAAGGCCTTGATCTCCTCCTGGAGACAAAATAAAAAACAAAGGTTATACTACATCTTGAAATTGTAATGAAATATATACATCCCAAGTTCGAATCCTGACAAAGAGGGATTTTCCATTTCGGGATCTATGGGCCCCTCTGGGTCCAACCTGCTCTAATGGGTACCTGACATTAGTTGGGGAAAAATAAAGGCGGTTGGTCGCTGTGCTAGCCACATGGCACCTCCACTAACTGTGGGCCACATTAATAGATGACCTATACATCATCTGCCCTAAAAATCACAAGATCTGAAAAGGGGAACTCTGTATCCTCTACCTCAAACCATACAATATATAAAAACAAAAAGAATTTCTTCTTCTAGCCAGCTATTAGCTGCTGAGCTGTAAGATTTTTTGCAACACAGTGCCAAGGATAAAAAGGTGCTGGACAGTGTTGGACAGGGTCTGCCTAAGGTGGATTAAGATGGGACATTTAAAGAGGATAAGGTTTCCGGTTTTATACTGGTGGGCAGTGTCTACAGAGGGGAAGGTTATTTATTTTGTTAAGGTGGTAAAAAGGTGTTTGCCCTGTTCATGGTTGGAAGATTGTAGATTGCTCTTTGTGGCAGAGTAGTATGTTAATACTGTCCAAAAAGATGTTTAAAAAAGAGATACTAAGAAACAAAATACCAAAAAATTACACGAGATGACAAATCTAAGGTTGTTCTGAAGGAGGTGTTAAAATACCCCCCCACCAAGTCAACTAACCAATTACATATATTACTACATTAGACAGCGGAGATATAACATTTCCATCGTACAAGTCTTAACATAAACACAAAATTACAGCACAACATAAACACTAGCATTAAATATTCAAAATGATATAGCAACAAATGTCACCCCAACTACAAAATTACCATACAGACAAATGTACCACAAACAACTGCTTTTTCAGTTACAATGACCACATTACCTACCATCAAACGAGCCAGCCGTTACAGCATAGTCTAACAACTTCTTGTATGTGTCTTCCGATGGCTCAAAAACAAATACACCAGAGTTGAAACAGTCGGGCCAGCCAGCATCTGGTGCTGCTGACAACTCTTCTCTGTCAAACAAATCGTCTATATTTCTTATAACCTGGGGGGAAACAAAGATGGTCTTCAGTTTTACTGTTGCTCACTAAAATTGAGACAAGGTGGAGGGAATGGCCAATGTCAAATATAACTGTCCATTATGTAGATCAAGGTTTCCCGAACTTTTGACCTATGTGAACCCCTTTTATAATTTTCATAATGCTGAGCACCCCTTGACCCCCATTCCCACAACACTCTTATTTATTAAAATAACATAATAATTGGGTATTTTAAAAAATCAGCATAGTTAATGTGGTACCCCACTTTGGGAAACACTGATGTAGATAAAAGTATCCCACACTTGCCATTTCCATTGTGCGTTTCTATACCAGTACAGTTGCTCATTAACTACTTATTAAGCCTTATTTCTCAAAACAGTTGTACTATAAATTATGTTCACCATTATATTTAACAATAAAATTTTTTTTAAAAAAATCCCAATAAAGAGCTTTACTGAAAGTTTTTTTTTTTAAATTCAGTGCAGATAATGAAACACTTGCAATGGGACAAGCAGAATGCAAAATGTTATCTGTACAGGCGACACACTACACACTTCTATTGCATCTCACCCACTACACACTATTGCATCACTGTGTAAACATCTTACCAGTGTGTCAGCATCCATGAACACACATTTCTTAAACTGGGTCAACCTCCAACAGTGGAACTTAGTAAAAGTGACACTTAAGTCTGGCCTGCCAAGCAGGGCCAGGTTACAGGTGTCACTACTGTCCAGCACATTCACAGGAACTATCTGGTCAAACACTGACCCTAACTGACCCCTGAAACATAACACACAAGAAGACAGGCATATATGAATTTTATGCAAACACAGCCACTGGCACTATCTATATTTATATAAATATACAAGCCTTAATTTATTTATCAAGCGAAATGCAGTCCTACTGACCTAGATTGATATGAACCTAGTAACCTAGAGCAGTGTCACTAAAGTCAACTAAATATATTTTAGCTTATAATAATAAAAACTCATGTATCTTAAGTATTAAAAATACTTGGTTCCTGGCACTTTAAAAGTATACCTTTTCCAAGAAAAGTAAAAAGCTTACATAGTAAAATAAAAACAAGACAAAAAAATCATTTATTTGTCACATTAGATCTTTAGTAATATTGGATAGGTTTTCGTATATTATATCCTTTTATAGCAATGACTTAAAAATTTATTTCTTTAAAAATATTTTTTGTATATACCTGACAGAGTCTGAGACTCCCACCGAAACCATAACAACCAGCTTCCGTGTGGTTCCCACTCTGCGCAGCGAGTGTGCCAACACAAGACATCCCAATGCATAAGTGTCATTTGTAGCAAGGGTCACGAAGGCTTCCTGTGATTCTGTTGAAACGTAAAGTATTTAAATTTTACAAATAATTTAACATCCTTTTCTTTAAAAAAAAAATATTCCATAACAATGAAGGTAAGGAACTAAATTGTTTAAAACGTCCTTAACTGTTGTGTGCACCAAGAGTTTATTACATGCTAAATAATAACCAGCAGGTCTAGTAAAAAAAAATTTCCGGATAAGTCTGAATAAAAAGATTTTGATTTTAAAGTATTAAGTACATACTATGAATAAGAGAGACAATTTAAAATAGGAAAATGAATTCATGAAATAAGCCTGCTTGGTCATTAACAACAATAATTGGTAGCACCCAGATAACTCACAAAGTAGTCAGATACAATATATATGTAAATTATAGTACACTTTGAAAAAAAAAAAATTTGCTAGAAGCTAGAAATCTGGATAATAACTGGGAAAAAAAAGGACAGTTTCCAGTCAAGTAAGTAGTTTTTCAAAATTACTTTCAAAAGAGGCAATTTTAAGTAGAGCAAGCCAATTGGGTGAATCTAAATTTATGGTTCATATAAAAATATGTTAGAATTATTCATTTTGATCATAATGAAAGCCATAGCCAGCCAGCGAATTCATTATAAATTGATTAACATTACAACAAGCAACACAGCATAAGAATCTTATGACAATCTGAGATTATAACCACCACAGAAAATTTTAGAACAGTAACATAGATCCTGATGAAAATAATAAAATTATAAGCCAACAAGCAGTGTACTAGGATTGACTTGGAAACACCTTTGGAAGGTAGTCATTTTATAAACTGAACTGTCTGACTTTAAGCATTACTACTTCATCCCATAAATATGTTATCTATGACTACAAGGACCACAACATAAATATTAGTTATCTTTGACAAGGACCAACACATAAATATTTGTTAAATATGACAAGGACCACCACATAAATATTTAATGTCTATGACTACAAGGGCCACCACATAAATATTTGAGATATATCTTAGATTTTCTATGAATATCCATATATATTCTCTACACAGAAAGATTCTAGGATACTGAAAGCCAATGAAGAGATATAAATTGGATTTCTCTGGTAACAAACACTATTCCAGAAACAATGTACATACAAGTATGGTTTAGCAGTACAAATAGCGGAGGGTCATAAATGGTAACACTAAAAGTGGGAGTTGTCACAGTATTGTTAGCTCTGTGTCAACAAATGTCATCTGTGCCTAAAGCTGTGCACTCTCTGCCACATTCTCAACCAAGATTTAAGGAGTATAACTTAACTACTGGCTAGACGTAAAAGCATTAATAACTAAATAACAAACAATGCTAAAAAAAAAAAAAAAAACACTTCCAATTCAATTAGTTTGCTAAATTTACAAGTTTTGTATGTGTATAGAACCTGCTATGTTGTCATGCTCTTTCTAATTATAGCCGTATTACAGTATAGCTATCAATGTACAGGTCTAAAAAAAAAAAGACCTAAGATACTAAGCCCATGTGATTTTTCTTTCTGTTGGTTTTTTTTTATGTTGTTGCTGCTATATTAAAAAAAAAATTATTCTCCCTATTCTATAAGGATTAAGTTGTATTACAAAGAGGATCTATAATCATGTGACATATAAAACTGTAATTGTAGAGGACTATAAATTTTGATCCTGTTCACCTTTTTTTTTCAAACAAAGAAAAAATGTCTTTAGTTGAGTCTTAAGGACAATGGTTCTCAAACTTTATAGTCAAATCTTGCCCATTGTCCAGGGCTTTTGCAAGAGAGGATTTGAGCCTCTCAAGCCCTCACTCTAATGGAGTTTGATGATGATGATGCCCATTGACCCATATGTGAAAATGTATGCAAATATGCATAATATACAAGTTACAAATGTAAACAAAATGTTGGAGGAATGTTTATTGAAATTTTACATTTGTTTTTCAATACAAGGTTTAAAAAAAAGTAATGCCTTGGATGAGGTTGACAAGATTTTATGAGTATTTATATACTGATCATTGTTTGTGAGTAGCAACTGTAAATCTCAACATCAGTTTATTTTAATTGTGATGAGGTACATTATGGCAATGAATCCAATTGTACCAAATAAAAAGACAGGAAAGCAGTCAATAAATTTTGTACAATGAACCATAACTTTTCTAACCAGAATTTGTGGTATTACATCCTTTTTCAAATGGATCTAATTTCAATAAGCTATTCTGTATTAGTATGGATTGATGTATTTGTGATTGGGATCTGAGTTTGGCCATGCGCAAAAGGGTTCAATACTCAGGAATATCCAAGTGAAGAATGTCTTCAAATATTTAGTTTAGGTCTACAGAATAGTAATAAATAATAAACATATTAAACAGTCACAATGGGCGATTTGATTATCATCAAAATTATCCAACAGGATAAACTGGCTTTTAGTGAAGAAATTTTAATTGCATAGGTTTCTCATCTTTCTGCAGACCCCATAACTTTATCTCAAGGATCCCTTTGGATTTTGGGGGAAAATAAAAGGGGGGGTTCTATGTCTTTTTTTCATTGTAATTAAAGCAGCTTTTAACATGATGGAGTGTTGTTGAGCCACCTAAATTAGTAATAAATTGCATGTCATGTATAAACTCTAATTACAACACAGAGGAATGAATATAAGCCTACAAGCCAACCTTACAAAAATACATGTAGATCAATAAGATTGTAGTTTGATTGACTTAATATTTCACCATCACTGAACTTTGGTGGATCTAGAATTGGAGTCAAAACCTATTGTGTATAGACTATAACTATAGATTCTATATTTATACTAATAGTAACTATACTAATACTGTCTATAAAGTTACATAACGTTAGTCTAGACTACTCTCAGTCTGTAGTAGTAAGTAGATTCTACGGTGTAGTCTGTACTGACACTGTACTAGTCTAGCTCTACTCTAGTCTAGACTCTAGTGCAACTGACTAGTGACTCTAGTTTAACACGTCTTAAGTCTAACTCAGTCTACTGTCACAGTCACAGGACTGTAGACAGTAACTGAATAAGTTCAAGAAGACACTATTCACGATACTAGATTGTATACGGGGGAAAAAAAGCTTTTATTTTCAGTGCTGGCAGTGGCACTGTGACTATGTGGCACTGGATTACCAGGAATAGGAATATAAAATTAAAACTATTCATAAATTCACTGAGCCTGCGGAGGGTAACTCTAGACTAGTCTAGCAAACGAAAGTAAAAATGTTTACAAAATGCTTGCATGTTTTACGATCTTATTAAAAACCAGCAAGACAAAAAGCAATCGAATTCGGATGTTTGCAATTAATAATATGCTTATTGAGATATTTTGTAAACCTTTCTACTTTTTGAGCTTAATAACATTATAGAAACTGGTTTTTAGGGATTTTATTTACCTCTATTTTCTCCCATCGTAATCCGTTAGGGTCACCGACGTCACCGTCTATCCACGAAAGGAAGTGCGACTGCGGCCAATCAACAGTCTGCTGGAAATCATGTGGGCGGTGTTCATAAAAATAACACCGAGGTTTTACGCCAAGTGCCCTAGCCACGAGACGAGCACCCTCACTCACAACACGTTAGTGTGTGTTTTTTTTTTTCTGAAAGAGATTTCTCTAACCTTTCCCACCCCACTGCGCTGATAACACGTCCTAATAGGGATCATCCAGTTATGACGTCTAGTCTGCAGAGAAAGCGCTATAGTGGCGTCGATAAATGTTTACAAATTGTTTTATTGTAAATAATGAAAATCGAAATATTTATCCCAATATGAAAATTACGTGATCAGGGGTTAGCATTACCAGGACGTCAACATATTAAAATTTATAGTCAAAATTAATCATTTACGGATACATTTTTGGCACCCCAGCACAATTGAATCAATATAAAAAAATTAATCAACTAATTATTCTTAAGTGATTATTTTGTTTGATATAGAAAAAGGCAAATAACTTCTACTTTACTGTGAGCTTTAGCTGTACATTTGGAGTTCTTCCTCTTAAATAATCCTTTTTTATTTTTCTTGTTTTTGTTTTTTATTTTATTTCTCTTAGTTATATGAATATAGTTGTCCTCTTTGCCTCGAAGCTTGAGACACCAACACGCACGGTACGACTCCATGCTATAACAAAGAGCGATGTATGGCGCATTCATACATTTCTATTTCAATCAACACTCCTCTTAGCGTATCATTGGCTCCTTGTATAGGCCAGTAACTTTATCAGCTGATGTATGATATGACCCTTATGACTGTAGTCTATGTTATATTTCTTGAAAAAGCAATATTTGAGAACGTTTGATTTAACTTCATGCAGTCGGCTCCTTCTTATTCAACTGCAGTGCCGTAGCTAGGATTGGGGGAGAGGGGTCCAAATTTCGGGTCTACTCTTGAGGGGGCCCAAAATAAATAATACGTTACTGCCAAGTAATCTCGCTATTCGCGTGGAGTCGAAAATTCAAGAAAGCATTGATCTAGATTCTAGATGATGTTATAGATGCCATTGCTACACATAAAGCACGACGTGATGCGATATGAATTGAGATTTGTCACTTGTGCATTATCCTGCCACTAAACAACTGTATTATTCATTACAAGAGTCGTAATGATTATTTTTGTTGATTTTACTCATATATTATACCAACTGGAATTTAGACTTATATATTTATTAAGTACATTATCCCATGTCATGATGTCAAATGTCGAAATGCAGGAACCCCTAAAAAGTTCAAGCCCCTTGGGCTAGCTACGCCACTGTTCAACTGTTTTCCAATCTAATTAAATTGATTTATTTCTTGTGTATTAATTAATTGTCTTTCGCAGAGCACCTCATCACCATATCGCTTCAATGGAAACTTCCTAGAATAAGTAATTTTTATGACAATTTTAATGACTCGATCAGTGGGCATCGCAATCCTTGCATTATATTAAACCAGTTGAAAACCCGTTTTTACAAAGCTTATATCAACTCACACTGTCTGTCGGTCTGGTAAAATAAAAGTGTGTACATGTTATTTCTCCCACACCCAATCTAGGATCAAGATGAAACTTTAAACAATTATTATTCATTTTTTTTGTTAGAATTTTAGAAATTTCAACTTGATCCGAAAATTGCGTGTGGGACAAACAGCGGGGAACCAAACCCCGGCCCACAAATGATGGCAAATACCTAGCTACTGGCCTATATAATGACATACATATTCAAAACTTATCAGTTTCAACAGTTGAAGTCAAGGCGATTTGGGTTAAAGCGGTACGGCAAAAGAGGGGAAAATAAATGAGAGGGGAGGGGTGATTGTTGTAGCTATTATAGAAACAGGGCGCAACTGGCGGATGCGGGGGGGGGGGGCGGTAGGGACGGCGCAACAGGGAAAATA
This sequence comes from Biomphalaria sudanica, assembly GCA_036873155.1. Lineage (NCBI taxonomy): Eukaryota > Metazoa > Mollusca > Gastropoda > Planorbidae > Biomphalaria > Biomphalaria sudanica. The sequence goes on along the minus strand of JAZGLO010000707.1, from coordinate 36,745 downwards.
ACACCAGTAGGCAGGTAGAAAATAAATAATAATTTTTAAAAAATGTGTATCCATTAATGTTTACATTCACATAACTTTGACAAAGACTTAGGTGTAGCGAAATAGCTGACCCACTCACGTGCTGGTCGCGTGCTCCGGTATTTGTGTAGCGGTGTGTTCTGCTTATATTACGCAATACGTAAGAAAGAGAGAGAGAGAGAGAATTCAAACCATGCCTTGATTAATGTATATTAAAATGTAGGGGGCGTGGTGGCTGAAAGGTCTCGGGTTCGAATCCCGGTAAAAAAACGAAATTTTTAATTTCGAGATTTTTTTAGGACGCCCCTGAGTCCACTCAACTCTATGTAAAGTAAAGTCCCCCTTTCAGACCTTGTGGTCTATAGGGCAGATGATGTAAAGGTCATCTGTTTCTGTGGCCTACGGTTAACAAGGGTGTCATGTGGCCAGCACAACGACCAACCGCCTTTACTTTTCCCTAACTAATGTCAGGTACCCATTAGAGCTGGGTGAACTCAGAGGCGCCTGAAGATCCCGAAATTAAAAATCCCAGTCTTCACCAGGATTCAAACCCCGGTCCCAAGCGCTTTACCGCTCAGCCACCGCACCTCCTGCTCAACTCTAGGAACCTCTGGTAAAGGCAGCTGGTCGTTGTGCTGACACCCTCGTTTACAGTAGGCCATAGAAACAGGTAACCTTTACACCATCTGCCCACATAGATCAAAATGAATCCAAGGGATGCTATACCTACTTTACTATATTAAATGGGACTTCTTTATATAGTAGTTCTCCTGAAAGAGAGTTATAAGTCTACTCTTGTTTATTTATTTTCTATAAGGTTTGGATTAGCTGCGGGCCTTGCTTGGCTTCCGAAACTGGGGTCCTGGGTTCAAATCTCGGTGAAGGCTGGGATTTTGAATTACGGGATTTTTAGAGCGCCCTTGCGTCCTCACTTCTGTAAAGGCGGTTGGTCGTTTTGCTGGCCACATGACATCCTGCTCGTTTTGCCGTTGGCCAAAAACAAAGAAACAATTGAACTTAACATCATCTGCCCTATAGATCGCAAATAGCACGAGGGCTTATACCTTATCATGCTTCTCAAGCCAACACGGTAACCACTCTGCTAGTGAAGAGCTTGTGAACATGAAAGATTGTATAGCTATCTATTGTTTCTATTTCATGTTTGTGAACACAAACAAGCCTCAGACGACGACCTGTAGAGGGGACTAATTCAGTTTATACCACCACTTCAGTCAAGTACAATATCTTTCCCTTGTTCAAGATACCAAACAAAATAATTAATTACCAATAGTTAATTAACTATTTGGTTAATTAATTTTTTATTCTTGTGTTGTCAGGTAAACGAAATAATTGTGCAAAATTTCATCTTGATCTGAGATTAGGGTGTGAGAGAAATTACATGTACAAACTCTTTAGAGTGAGTTGATATAGCCTAAGCTTTGTAAATAAAAAAAAAATATCAGAAAGACACAAAGCTAAAGGCCTATTTCTTAATTCATATGCTAGGACCAATTCGTAAAATTCTTCCTTAGTGCAACTAGAATATGGAACGGGTCGCCTAAATAATGTCTGCATTTGTCAGGAAAAACATTGAATTAGTCTGTAATTTACATGCACGCCAAGATTAACACACGGAAACGCGTAGGGCGTAACTATTTTATGCAGGCCTAGGCCTAGTGTGTTTCTTCAACATTATCTCCCATATTACACAAATCATAGAATCAACAGGAGCATGATTAACCCCAGCTCTGACAGAAAAAAAAAATGTAGTGACTTAATTTCTAATTCTGGCGGGAAAGAGAACGCGAGTAGCTCAGATATTGCTAAAAGAAAAATTCACCGGAAATGTTGGCGGAAGATGTGTTCGCCACATTAGTTTAGAACAGAAACCGCGATGTATTGGCAGTTTTTATTAAGTTCTTGCAGAAGTTGGTTGTATTTGATATTTACCACTAGATTGTTCGGACTTCATGAAAATGGAATATTATTATTCATGATAAGTTTAGTTATGTACAATGCAATTCTAATAGCTTATGGCTGGAAGAGTCTATATCCAAGTTATCTCTATTTCAAATAATACATTTGTTGTCTGCTGATAATGGAGTTACTCAGTGCATTTTAATCTTTGTTGTGATATTCACGTGCAACTCAAGCCGTCTCAAGCACACAAACTACACACATATGAACCCTAAGAAATGTATGACACCATAACGATAATACACATAGGCCTTATATCCTTCTTTTCCATTTAGGCGAAAAATCATACCCATTTCATTACTTTTTTGTGCAAACATCCTGTCCATATTCAGTGAACGAATAGTGTGCTGGTGCCAACTATAAAAACTCCTGCAGCCACCTGATCCCAAATTGCGGAGGTTTTTTTTTCCATTCCTTTGGATCTGGTCAGTAGGGAAGAGAGGCGAGTGTTGACGTGTGGGCACGGTGTGGGCAGCCCAGCACTCACAAATTTACCGCCCAGGCTTTCCCCCAGCAATGGAGAGGTCACTCGGTGATGGTGAAATATTAAGTCAATCAAACTACTTGGTAGATCTAGCCATGAAATTGATCAAATTGTAGTTCTAAATCTCTGACAGTAAATGTCTCTGGGAAAAAAAAAGCACGGGGAGTAGTAGTTAATGGTGATAAGTTCCTAGCAGATTGGCTAAGTGTAAACAACAGGGACCACTCTCGACGGTACCTACAGTGGCGTAGCAAGTTACCAGTGTGTCCGGGTTCCAAACTATGTTTAGGCCCCTCCCCTATAAAACCAATTTAGTGCGTGGCAAAAATCGAGTTGTCTGTATATTTACCAAAGACATTTCAATACGAGTAGTTTTAAATCGGCTTTTACAAAAGTGCAAAGTGTCATCCCCAAAGAATCATGTGGGCCCCAATTGGGAACGAGGCATGGGCCCAAAACGCAACGAACCCCCCCCCCCCATGTTGTTAAATCACTGGTGTGGGCACTAATGGTCGTAGGCCCGGGTTCATTGACTTGAACCCCTTCGCGCCATGGATGCTACGCCTATGGGTGCCTAGTTGGGGCTTTTACACATCACAAGATAGCTACTATTTGCCTTAAGCCGAGGAGCCTTCAGCAGCCATATATGCAGGGGCGGACTGGCTATTTGGGCAAATGCCCGGTGGGCCGGTACCCAAATGGACCGGTAGGGCCACCGAAATGGCCTGATCGAAATCACTATGGCACATATCAAGTTGTTAAAGGTTTTATAATATTCTTATTATGTTATATTTATTAAAATTTTTATAAAAGGCCGTCTTGTTTAAACAAAAATTCTTTCACAGACATTGCAGTGTAATACTCTTTTAATCAAACACATTTTCCGAAAATAAAATGTAGAATGTAGACAGTGCTACTAGTAGGCTTCATCTTTTTAGGGCCTACATAATGGCTGATTTAAAAAGACGCTATATTACTTATTAAGATATAGAGTTCACTGTATGCATGCATATCGATACATTATCAAACTTAACAATGATTTTTAAGGACCGATACACCTAGACATGGATGCCCATCACATGATAGAGAATTTGTGGGCCGAATTTTATAGAAATGCCAGGGGCGATTTTGACACCCAGTCCGCCCCTGCATATATGCATGCATTTTCAATACACACGAAGCATTAGATTGTTTCTTGGACGTTCGTAAATAACAAAATATACGTCTTAAATGACCACTGACGCAAGTTTGGCGTGGGTCGGGGTATAAACTCATTCACACCAACTGACGTCACGAAGCAGGTCTGACCTTAATACAGCACGCTGCACTTTGGAAAGCTGAGATTCACATAATACACTGAACGTCAATATCCTCGAACATTAGGGAACTAAACAGCCACGTCGCCCAAACAGACTTCCATTGAAACACTAGAACCTAAACATCTATAATTACAAAACGACCAATCACCACAAGATACATCTACATTGTAAATGTAAAAGTTTTAATAATATTTATTTAATAATAAGGCTAGTCTTCGAGTCCGAAGATTAGTGAGGAATGCAGTATTCTCCCGTGGATGCGCAGTCCCAGCTGTGACCTACATAGTTTGCCACATCCAGGGCAAGCATAACCATTGTCCGCAGGCGGTCGATTTAGATTATAATAATAATACTATTTTAGATAGGGGAACTATGGGAACCTAGGCTTGGAGATTAAGCTCGCCAATTATGGAAAATAACAATATACCCTATTTTGTTATATCAACCGAACAACTGATCTTACAGATACATTCAAGGCCCTTAACATTCCTAAAAAGATTGTCGTTGCCTGCAGGCCTGTCACATCACTAGAGAATTCCTTAGTGGACACTAATAAGGAAACTACAATGGATTTTTGTTTCTCTCTAACAAAGTTCGACTCTGGCACTGCCAGAGAATGAATATTAATTTGTTTTCTAACCATTATCCATTAGAAAATTCTAACAGTCTATGTCAGCGGTTCTCAACCTTATAGGCTAGGCGACCCCTTTTTTACCCCCCCCCCCAACTCTGCCGCGACCCCCCCCCCCCCTCCGCATACACACAAGCAATAGAAGAATGGACAAAAACAATTCTTTTTTTTTCGGTGGTCTTAGGCGACCCCTGGCAAATCGTCAATCGACCCCCAAAGGGGTCGCGACCCACAGGTTGAGAACCCCTGGTCTATGTAAACGTAAGGTGATGTCTCTAAACGGTAAAGTGTAATTCGTAAATTGGAAGCTCAAATCGTAAACTATAAATAAATGGCAAAGTATAAAGTTGCGAGAGTGAAAACGTAAATGGTAACATGTAGACTGTAAATTTATTTACTAACATGTAATTAACTGGTCATGTGTAAATCGCGAAGTTTATAAATGGTAAAGTGTAAATGGATTGCAAAGTGTTTGATTTGTAATTTTTTTTTTTTTTTATAAACTATAATGTTTTTTTCGAAATTTTATTAGTTCGTCTAGGCTATATGGATGACAAGAAAATTTTTTTCAGTTATTATAAATATGTGTTCGTTTGGAGACTTGGCGGCTGAGTAGTAAAGCAATCGGCTTCTGAACCGAGGTTCGTGTCAGTGTTCGAATCCTGGTGATTATTAATTTCTGGATCTTTATGACGCCTCTGAGTCCACCCAGCTCTAATGGGTACCTAACATTAGTTTGAGAAAAGTAAAGGCGGTTAAATTGGTCGTTGTGCTGGCCACATGACACCCTCGTTAACCATGGACCACAGAAACAGATGACCTATACATCACCTGCCCTATAAATCGCAAGGTATGAAAGGGTTACTTTACTTCTTCTTATACAATACAGACGATACTTCAAAAAAAAAAAAAAAAAAAGAAGATGATTACGTCCTACTGTACCGTACGCGTTTTGCATCTAGTCATTTTTTTAAATGATGTTTTATCTTGTAAATTACTGACGTCATTTTATAAAGTAGTAGATAATTACTTTCAATGCGTATCCTTGTCAAACTTGTGTAAAGTAGATCTAAATTAAAATTGACTATTAGATCTATTTCATGGGGAAAAAAAGCTCGTCATTTTGTATCAATTACAAAATAAAGATTTTCTTTTTTTTTTGTCTGAAAATAATAAAGGACAGACAGCAACAAAACCCCCCTAGCCCTGATTATTATTATTATGATTTGGATGGGACTCTGTTATAAGGCCGTTTGTAAACGCCAACAATTACGAAACTTTAAAATGCGAAATATTGATATTTTTATTTTATGTTTCGTCGGGCATGCGCATGAACGCTTCCTGCTGTGGTTGTTAAGACGCTTCCTATTTAGATCTATGATTTTTCAGTTAGAGTTATCAATATTAATATATCTAGTCCTAGATCTAGATAGTAGAAGATCTAGAGGTCTCGGAGATCTTAGAGTTTATATTATACAGGGCCAGATTTACCTATAGATCCAGGCAACACAAGGTATAGCTTGGCCTTAGGGCCTAGAAGAAATATTTAGCACTGACTCGTGACTACCTCGAGACTTAAGACCTAGTCAGCCTAGTGACTTAACTTGACTTAAGAAGTTAAGTCACTTAAGACTTAAGTTAATGATAGTTATTAAGTTAATCATTACTAAGTCTAAGTTTTAAGTGTTTAAGCCTAACTGCCTAAGCCTGCCTTATACTTAAATAAAGTACTTAAAGTTAGACTAAAGTTGATAATCATAACTACTATTACTAACTAGATTTAATTGAAATAGATAAAGTAAAGCAGCAGTTCTCAACCTTTTAATCTCAGTGACCCCTTTTTACAATCCCCCACTCTGCCGCGACCCCCCAAACACACATACAGCAATAGAAGAGTAGACAATAACAATCCATATTTTCTATGGTTTTATGCGACCCCTGGCAAATTGCCAATCGACCCCCAAGGGGGTTGGGACTCACAGGTTGAGAACCCCTGAAGTAGAGTCAGTAGAGAGTCTAGATCTAATAATAATAACTCAATTTAAATTTAAAAAAGGGCCCTTTTATTTATTATCAGTATTAATAATACTATTATTATTGAGGTTTCAGTGTCACTCTAGAGAGTCTACATTCAATATCCTTGCAGTTTCTAATAGCTCACAACATAGTGCATATAAAATATATTTTCCTATCAGGATGTTAGTGGAATCACAGGATTATAACCATATATTTAAAAAAAGAAACTATTTGTCTTTGGGTAGAACAAATTTTATATATAAAATGTGTAATTTTGAATTTTTTAATAAAAAAAATTCTTAAAATTAAATCATATAGAAGCCTGTGTCTAGTCAGCTAATACCAATCAATCTCCTTTGAATTCAGATGAATTCCATTATTTATATGTAGGCCTACACAAGAATGAAAGCACTGATGTGCTAGTGTGCAAATGTACAGAAATACTACATCTATATCTAATATATTACAATGACTGTGAGCCCAAGATTGAATATTTAAATTTAATATGATTTATAGTTAAATTAGTAAGAATCTATTTAGACTCTAGATCTTGATTAGATCTAATGTAAATTATGATTTAATTTTAAATTTAAAGGTTGATAAGATATAGCTAAATCTATTATTCTAGACTCTTATATCAGTTAGCTGAAATAGAAGAGAGCACCTGGTTGCATGCTGGAGGTAACTCCCAAAGGCCGCGGGATACACATTTGAGACCAAAAGAAAATCTGCTGCTGAGAACTTCACTTCTAGGACTTGTACCCAAACATAGACCTATAGGAGTGGGGAAAGAGTTATTGCTTTGTAAAATTGAAGCTTTTGTTGTTTCAAAGGCTTAGACCTCTTCTAGTATATTCACTGATAGATTAAATTTTTACTACCTTTACTATTTTAACTGTGAATAGACCTTGATTTTAATGATATGACTGTATAGAATTTGGCCCTTGTTGTTTAGAGAGAGAGTAGTCCTTAAGGGACTGCAGGCACGACATGGCCTAAATTGTGCCTAAAATCAAATCAAATCATTCACTGATAGCTTGCTTAAATCATGAACATAACATTTTTGTCTTTCTAAATCTATTTCAGGAAAAAGCAAGTCCATAATGAGCTCAATAAAGTGATTCACCATTAATTAAATTAGTATCTCATTTATGGATAATGAGAAAGATAGAGACCTTGACCCAGCTTCGGGGAGCTCAAGAACTCCTGGGGACTGGATAAAGGATTTGTTTGCCCCAATCTATGACTTCGATGCTGTCGTTGAGATTGGGAAGCATGGCTACAAAGCTGAAGAAAGCAAAATAAAACGGGTAGCTATCCTAGATCCGGTGGCCATCAGAGAAGTGTTTGAAAGAGTTCACCAGAGAATCATTGACAATGAGCGAGAAGAAGAAGAGCTGGTCAAGGAAGCAACACGTAATATTCCATTTCTAGTGTGTCCTTTATATATAGTATTTCTATACTGACTGTTCTTCTCTAATTATCCTTGAAGTGCAGGGTGGGGCATAAATCTCTCACATTCAGGGCCGGCCCTCACAATTGTGGCGCCCTATGCGAAACGGATTGTGAGGGGCCCAGTCTGGGTAGGGATAAGCATAACGTAAAAATTTTGATTTTGTATTAGAAAAAACATTCGTCTTTGCAATCAATTTTTCATAACTCAATGCTTTTGTTCTGGTTTCACCATCAAAAAGCTAGCAAGAGACTGTGGAGAGTGGCGTGTTTTTGTCGAGGCCCTATGTTCCATGAGGAACTCAAAGGAATGATGATGATGATGATGAATGCTTACAAGGCCATTTTTTTAAAAATCGTGCGTAGGATTGGCACCCCAAAATACCAATTTTGTCTATTTTTCAGGTGTTTTATGAGTTTTCAGGAGATTTTAATAAATTCAGGAGATTTCCAGGACTTAAAAAAAAAATAATTTTGTAATTACAGGAGATTTCCAGGAGGACATTGAAACCCTGTTATTATATATAAGTAGTTATAATGGTTCAATTTAATAAATTTCACCTAGAATTAGCGTGGGGCCTATGAAAGTGCAGGGCCCACTGCCTAAGTCCAGCCCTGCCCACATTTTGAATGAATCTACCAAAAGAACCCAACTATCTTAGCTAGGAAAACAATGCTTATATTTTTGAAAAGTATGTAAAAAAAACGAAAAACAGTTTTGTTTTAATGGGTTTTCAAAAACTGTTGTCTGGTCTGGTACAGCTACATTTCAACTGAGTGCAAAGCGTTAGTGTTCCATACAGGTTGTTTTCATGATATGCTTCAAACAAGGTCACGATGTTCACCTATCCAATTCATGACGGCTTGTGAAAAAGAAAGAAAAAAATGTTACTTTGATTGAAAATGGTGGAGCCTAGTCTAACGAATGATTTTTAGGGCACCCCTTTGTCCACCCAACTCTAATGGGTACCTGGCCACATGACACCCTGCTTTGTTAACCATAGGCCAAAGAAATAGATGACCTTAAATTCATTTGCTCTAAAGATCGCAAGGTCTGACAGGGCAACTTTCTAGAAAAACACAAAGACAAAGGTACATTTCTTATTCCATATTCTAGGACAAATCCATACAAGTGCTTCTTCTTTCCTAGAGCCGTAATAGCATGGAGAGGGTTGCCTGAATCAGTCATGTATTAATTTAGAATGACCATGCGTTTAGAGTAATCATGTATTCAGAATAATCATGTACTGGTTTCAAGAAGATCATGTATTCAGAATAATCATGTACTGGTTTCAAGAAGATCATGTATTTAGAACAATCATGTATTTATAATGATAATGTATTTAGAATGATTGTGTATTTAGAATGGTTATGAATTTAGAATGGTCATGTAGAGAATAATCTTGAATTCATAATAATCATGTATTTAGGATGACCATGTAGTTAGAACGACCATGTATTTAGAATGGTCATGTATTTAGAAAGATCATGAGTTTAGAATGGGTATCTTGTATTTTTCTCAGAGAAAGAGTTAGACAAGAGAATTGACCCAAGAGAATCCAGCATTTGGAATACAGAGGAACTTGATGTGCTGCGTAAAGTTTATAAATCTGCCAAAGGTAACTGGATGCTCTAGTTGTTTAATAAATAGCTGGTCATGTAGTACAGAGCTTCTCAAACTTTTTTGAATTGGGGACCCCTTTATGTTGTCCAAATTAGCCCACTAAGTGAAAAAGCTAAATAAATGCATAGTAAATAAATTACAAATGTAAAAAAAAAATTTGGTGGAGGTTTATTGAAATTGTAGCTTATATTTAAAAGAAAGTTGGTTTCTCTTATTTGTCGAGGCTCATTATGGCACTGAATCCACATTCTACTAAATAAGAAGATGGAAAAGCAGTCAACAACGGTACAATGACAGGATATATAATTGGAATCTGTCATTGAAACCAGAATTTGTGTAATCCTTGTTTAAACATCTAAGTTCTTTGTTTGTGGATATTAATAAGTTGCTCCTGCATTAGAATGGATTCATCTGTGATTTGGATAGGGCTCAATAACCAGTTGGAAATTTCCAAGTGAAGAATGTCTTCAAATCTTTGGTTTATGTCTCAAAGAATAGTTTGTAATAGACATATTAAACAGTACTGAGGGGTGATTTGATTTTTTTTCAAATTATCAGATCGGATAAACTAGCTTTTAGTGAAGAAATTATTTATTTCTATACAATTTTTATCTTTCCTCGGACCCCTTAATGTTTGTCTCAGGGTTCACGGACCACAGTTTAAGAACCACTGATGTAGTATGTGCTTTGTAATATTGTTAAGATGGTCGTTGTCCACTGCAATCCTTTGTCATCCAGCAGGAGGCCTGGGCCAGGACATAATAATCATTCCTGAAAGAGTTGGAAACTCTAAGACAAAAAACAATTGAGATGGATCAAGACATTTTGTTTATGCATTCCTTGTGAACCACTTTCAAGACTTTCAAAAATCTTATTTAACTTCTGATTGAGCCATTAGATATGAAATTCATTTTCAGTATTGAATGTTTCAGCATTTAGCTAAACAAGAGTGTTTAAATGAGTTTCAACATGGATTCAAGGCACATATCAGTGTCACTAAGTTTACTTAGTTTCATGTTGCTTGAGATAATACTGTCCTTTTTTAAAAAAAAAAACAACAACATAACAACTCTGTCTGGCACAATTTTTGTACACGTTATTTCTCCTATGCAAATTCTTGGATCTAGTTGAAACTTAACACAAGCATTTGTAGCAAATTATTAATTAAGCATTGGTAATTTACTATTTTGTTTGGTATAAAAAAAAAGGAAATAAAAATAGTAATTATTTAGAGATGTGATTGTATATGTGAAGTTATTCCTCATTTTTACATTATGTACACATTTTTCTTCCACTTTTCATTCTTGGATCAAATTGAAATTTTTCATAATTATTCCATGGAAATACATGAATCAATGATAAAAAAAATTAAGCTATAAGTTAATCAGTGATTCTGTGGTTCTTTCCCTAGATAAACTATGTTTTAAAAAAAACATTTTTAAAGTTTTGTTTCTTTTAGAATTAAAATAATAAAAAAAAACTGTCCCAAAAGGCTCGTCTGTTAATTATTTCTTTCGTTTATTATTAAGCTGTTTTATTGAGTTGATAATTTAAATTTTTATGTTTCTTTGGTGGCAGCGGAGATCACAAAGTTGGAAGTGGCCTTGCGAGAAGAAAAACAATACAGCAGCAAACTTGAAAAGAAAGCACTCAGGCAGGAACACGAGATTGAAGTCTTAAGGGCCAAGCTAGCCGAGGCCACAAAGTCGAATCAACGACTGGTGATACACAGAAACAGCCTTCAGAAAGACCTTGCTGTCCTTGAAGTCAAGGTGTCGGCTCTGACAGATATGTGGCAGGAGGTAGAAGCTGAGAAGGTTAGCTCTGAGTTTCAATTGATACTTTGAACCATTTGTAGTATCCATTTGATACTGTAGACTTTTCATATTGTATTTAATTAATATTTATCATCATGGAGGCACAGTGTCTGAGCATTAAAGTGCTTGGCTTCTGAACCGGGGTTCTGGGTTCCAATCCTGGTGAAGACTGGGATTTTTAATTTTGGGATCTTTGGGCACCTCAGAGTCCTCGCAGCTCTAATGTGTACCTGACATTAGTTGGGGAAAAGTATAGGCGGTTGGTGGTTGTGCTGGCCACATGACACCCTTGTTAACCATAGGCCACAGAAACAGATGACCTTTTTTTATCATCTGCCCTATAGACAACAATATCTGAAAGGGGAATTTTACCACCATCATCTAGCATTAAGGTAATTCTGCAGTACTGTTTTGCATCATAGGTTGCTGAGTGTTCAAGCAGCTTCTGAACTGAGGAACTAAAGTTCATGATTTTTTGGGTGCCCCAAAGTCCCCCCCCCCCCCCCAACTCTAATGTCCACCTGACATGAAAGGGGGTTGGTTGTTGTGCTGGCCACATGACTCACTTGTTAATTTAAAATCTCATTAAATTCTAATATATAGTTACAGTTACAAACATTGGGGGAACAACTTCTTCTAATTACATATATCTACAAAAGGCCCCAAATATTACTCAAAAGACCCAAACGTTTATGCCGTTTATGAGCTTTTAAAAAATATAATAGCTCACAGTATTGTTCAACCCAGGCTTAGATTTGTCAGTTGAACAGTTCAACATTTCAAGATGGCTTCCTGATTGTGCGGTTTTGCGCGTTGGACTGTCATTCAGATTTATCAATGGTCCCGGGTTCAAACCCTGCCCGCTCCCATCCCCCGTAGTCCTGCGGGAGGATAGGACTAGGAAGTAATTATCTTCAACTCTGAAGGAACATCCGAAACATGTAAAACATTTTACAAACAACAAACAAACAAACTTTTTCTAACTTATACATGTTTCTTAAATGTTTTATTGTTTTTTTATTTTAGGTGAAGGCATTTGAAGAATCTAAATCTGCCCATATTGACTTAGACAAAGAACGAATCCTTCGGCAGAATCTAGAATTAAAACTAATGGAGTCAGATCAAAATTTAGCCCGTGAGAAGGCTTTGGTGGAGAAAAACATGTCTGCTAAATATGAGATGGAGATTGCCGACTTAAAGGAAGTGATGCAAGACCTGACAATGGAGCTGCAGGCAGAAAAGAAGCTACATGAAGCATCGAGACGAGGGCTGGATCACCTGCGTAACCATTTTTCAAGTTTGCCTCTACAGAACATTCTCCCGCCCAACGCTGTGGTCAAGGATGAAGTGGATTACATAAGTCATTGTAGCTGACCTGGTTTGACCTATTTCTGAGTTGAGCAATAATAGAATGACAACCCTGTTGTTCATTGTGGCCTGTGTAAACAAAGGTTTTGAATCTCACTGCTATTCTTTCAAATACAGCCTTCATGGATATGTAAAAGTAACCCAAGGGAAATAAATCCATTTTCATTGATTTTATGGAAAGGAAGCTACTCTAGATTTTTTTTATACAATATAACTAAACTTACAAGAAGGTTATAAAATTTCTTTTGGTTTTTGTTATGTACTTAAGTGAACTTTATTTCATTTGCTGTTTAAAAACTATTCTTATCTTTATGCTTGTGTTTACAAGAAAACTTTATTCGTCCATTTATACATTTATCTGAAAGAGGAAGATTTACTAGTGAGGCAGTTTATTCAACCATTTTCTCGTTAGAACTTGTTTTTGTGTATAATCAATGTTTTGGTGCCAACTCTTCTCTTTGCTTTCATCCAATGTCTTATGCTTTTTGTCTCTAGAGTGATTTGATAGTACTATGATTAATACCCTAATGGACTAACTACTTTGTGTATGTAAATACTAGACAGAGTTGTTATTCCTACTTTTCACCTGTCATCAACATTCACTTGAACAGTTACAGTTTTTTTAAAAGGCACATTTAAGGAGCAGGGTCTCCAGATGTTCATATTGTATTGTGAAGGGCCAAGATTTTTCTTGTACTGTGGTATTTGTGGTGGCAGCTTGACACTCTCATTAACTTTAGGCAGCAGAAAGAGGTTAAAATGACATGGAAAGTTTGGTCATAAAAAAACTTTACTAGGTACTTACAGAGCTCTATTAGTCTCATAAGTGTTACATTTCTAAACTTGCTTACATTCAAATTACATACATCCCTCCCAGTGCTACAGCCCATGGTGACCTCTGACCTTCTTCAACACATCTTTCCATTTCGATCTCTTTCGTCTCCAGGCCTATGTCTGCCTTTGGGTCACCTGCCTTTTGTTTTTTTGCCAGTATACTATTTTCGGTTCTCTGTTCTCTGACATTCTCCATCTTTGAAGACAATAGATGAGCCCAGATGAATTAGTGGAACTGGTTTCCTTTTTCTTGAATTGGGAAGACTCTGCCGAGACTATACATGCCCATTAAGCCTAAATTATTTATAGTTAATATAAGTTCAATAAGTCATTACATACTTTTTGTTCCAAGAATCATATAATGCGCAAAGTGCCTCATGTTGGACAGCATGTATTTTGAAATGAATTGTCATGGTTATTTACAATGAATAAAAAAAAAAAAAAATTCCTCTTTCAGACCTTGCGATCTATAGGGCAGATGATGTAAAGGTCATCTGTTTCTGTGGCCTACGGTTAACAAGGGTGTCATGTGGCCAGCACAACGACCAACCGCCTTTACTTTTCCCTAACTAATGTCAGGTACCCATTAGAGCTGGGTAGACTCAGAGGCGCCCGAAGATCCCGAAATAAAAAATCCCAGTCTTCATCAGGATTCGAACCCCGGTCCCCAGTTCGGAAGCCAAGCGCTTTACCTCTCAGCCACCGCCCCTCCACAATGAATATTAGCTGTACACTATTTCTGCTTAGGAATATGATCCATAATACATTGGGTTATTTGAATGCAATCATGACTTACATGTAATTTCATTTTCGGCAATGTCCCCAAAAAAATGTTCCTACTCAAATATTCAGCTTTGTACATAAAAAAAAACCTATTTATTAAAAATATGCATTTGGATGATTAGCAAAAGTTAACTCTGCTGTTTGGTTTTCTACTTCTATTTACATCTATATATGTATTTGTTATACAGTTTATATTTATATAGATATTTATGTCACAAGCTTTGTTTGGAGAACCAAGGGACTGAGCCTTAGTTAAGGCAAAAAAACTCAGTTAAAATTGTATCATTCACTCGCTAATCTTTGAGTACTGCTGGGTGTAGATTCAAAATTTGTGACATCACAGCTTGTGTCTAGAAATATTGAATATGTAATAAGTCATAAAATAGTATATGAAGAAATGCCAGATAAGAGTATCTAAAGATTTGGTTTTAACATTACTAGTTTGTCTTTATGAATCTATTTACTGTGAATTCAATGTTGTGATTCAAAGTTAAAATTATTCTTGTTCCGTTTATTTAATTAAAGTTTTGTAAGTTTCAACCTATGGATTTGTCGTGTAAGCCTGTTTTTTTTTATTCATTTGAAGCTGTTTCATATTCTTTTGAGAAAAGAGAATTTGCTGAATCTTTCATCTCAACTCAAACCAATGTTTATGATATAGGTTGATCTAAAATTATTTTTGTATTTGTTCTGTTTGTTAAATAAATAAATACTAATTCCAAATGAATATCAAGTATTGAGTTACTATTTTGTGTACTTATAATTAAAAAAAAAATAAAAACATGAATTGTGTTGTTTAAAGAGATTATTGTAAAACAATTCAGTTAAAAATAGCACAACTGAAAACATTGTCAATGGCCCAAATATAAGGATGATTCTGCCTAGATAATGATCAGTTTCACATACTATGTCATAGACTGCCTTAATGTTAATAGGCCAAGGGCAGAAGTAGGGTTAGTCTAGATGTGAATCAAAGTTTCTAAAACTTAAAAATATCTGTGTTAAGATAATGAAAGAATATTGTCAAGATTTCTAGGCCTTTTTTTTCAAGTTATATAAAATATTTAGAAGGGTTGAGGAGAAGCAGTGCAGCTCTTTCTATCACTAGCACATTGATTCTTTGTATCTGAGCAGCTCCTGTGCTAGTTTATATCAACCAAACATTGTGTTTATATTGATGTTATTCCAAGTTATCATTTTATCAAGTGCCTTAGTTTTTCAAACCTGCATCCACATTCAAGTGAGGAATGTAGAAGTCACTCATCATGACATCTTGCTTTTCATGTTGCTTCAAAATCGAAGATTATTACATCCCAGCACTAACCTCCTGTTGGGTGGCAGGGGGATGGTGGTTGGCAAGATTTACGCTGCGATTATTGAGATAACAGTCCAAAGCACAGACCTCATGACCAAGTCACACAATCTTCAGTCTTTCTCTCCGAGTTCATATCTGGTTACATAATAATTCTTCATACATTCATCCAAGACAATAAAACTTTTGAAGAGCTTTGAACTATTTGAGAGCTTTTAATCCACAAAACAATGGCAAATAATTGGGACTGACATACAAAGAAGAAGCAGTGCAACAAGGAGAGAGGGGGTGGGGAGTGGGGGCTGTATGAAAAACCTCAGTTAACAAAAAAAAATAAATTATGTTCTGAGTTTTTATAATATTTTCCGATATGTACCATGGAATGCACACCTAAAAATACCAGAGGCTAACACTGCCATAAGCAAGCTGACAAGGCAATAACTAAAATAAATCTTTAATTAAAACATAATGCAGTGATGATACTTAAAATCCAAAGATGGTCTTTAAAAAATAATTGTATAAAAAGTGTGTCTATACTTGAACTTCAAATATTTCTTAAAATTTAAATTAAAGAATTTGTTATACTTGTTTAAAAATTGTATTTTTTTTATACTAAAAAAAAATAATTTAAGACAGATTTGTATTATGGCTGCTACAAAAAAAACAATCTAGTATTCTTTAATTATGCATTATTACCAGTAGTGGTTATAAAACTGTTAAATCTTTTTGTATGATATAAAAAATTGTTATATTAAAATTAAATTATGGTATGAACAAATTTAAAAAAAAAATAATATAGCAAAATATTTTTAAAAAATTGAAATCTTTCTGTCAGTAAACAAAACAAAAAAACTAAGTAGTCAGAACCCTCCTAAAGACAGACTAACAGCATAAAGACATGGCCAATAGAAACATGAAGATTATGTTACAACAGACAGTTCCTATTGACCCCATGAACATTGTCATATGACATATCTATACACCCATCACTGTAAGCTCTAGAGAACATAGCGCTGAAAATCAGAGAAACCAAACAATGGAATTGTAATATATAAACACAAATTCACACTTAGAAAAAAAAAAAAAGATTACAAATGAATCTGTTCTGGCATTTTGTTTGGTTGCTGTAGGAAATAAGATTATATGGCCTTTACAGTTGCAAAATAATATGATGGCCAGGGTAAATAATAATAAAAAAAAATCTTATGGCCTTAACGTACGTAAACAAAATCACAACACTGCCTACTTGCTATGCTACATGCTTACGTACAAAATATTATAGAGTTACGTCAAGACATACATACAAGATGTCAAGAGTTAATATCAAAACTCTAGAAACGATCCAACAGCAAGTTGATTTTATGGACACACATAGCTTCAATGACTTTCAAGAACGCATGGACTTTGTTCACATCCCCCATGCTATTTCAACACATGTCAAATCCTGACATGTCTATTGGTAGAAAAGTTGTTCAAACAAGTGAATAAAACAATTGTTGTGTTTACTATGGAGAAGGTTCTACAATGCATGAAAATAAATAAACTGGTGACAACAAAAATACAAATCATTGAGAACAAAAAAAAAACACAAAACAACAGAACCAAAGTTTATTTAGCAAATGTAGTTTTGGTTCTTGAGGGAAATCCATTGGACAACATACAACAAGTGATACTCATGCTAGAATGTTGATACAACAAAGGCGTTTGGCTTAAAGTAAAATGATTAACTGGCAAATGACCAAATTATGGCACAATGAGGGATGTGTAGTTAATATAGGTCATATACAGCATCTATTTGAATGTGACCTCTTTTATCAGTAAAGGTAATAAAATCATTGAACACATATTTCAGATCAGCCAACAGCCTTGACATTCAAACTAATTCATACAGACATTTACATTTTACTTTTTAGAGACAATATAAATACAATAATTTGACCAGGTTTAAAGTTGATTTTTATTTAAAGGGGAGGAGTGTGTGTGTGTGTGTGTTAGGGGTGGAGGAAAGTTTCTGAACTAAAGATAATTGAAATCAACATATATACTTAATATCTGCCCCATGTGCATTCATTATAATACACATATATACACATCTTAATAATGCACACACACTTCAATGTCAGCACAGAATGTGCACATTATTTTTTAATACCCTACACACAAACAAAAGTAAGAAGAATAAAAAGTCCCAGTGAAAATGGCTTTGACTCAAAGAATGTAGATCACATGATGAATTATGACCAATGACAGAACACAGGCTATTACCATTCAGACGCACATGTCATGACCTTCATTTATTCCTAATTTGAGCTGGTCAACAATGTAAATACGTGAAAAGATAAGCAACAAGTCAGACTTCAACTGGGTATTATGTTCAAAGTCTAGCTGACTTTTCAGAATGTGTAGAAAAAGTGAAGTGGAGCAGATAGGAAGAAACTTTTGTTATTGTTCACCATCCTTTGAAGAAAAAAACAACACATTTCCTTTATACAACAGAGCCGAAGCCTTGACAAGAATATTTTCAACGTGAATTCAAGTCAACATACAATAAGTCAGTCAAGAGGACATCAATCATACCAAGCACACAACAGGCTGAAAACTAAAATCTAAAGACTTACTTCTGATGTACATCTACTAAACAAAACTACAATGCACTGACACTCATAAAAACCAAACCATACAATACATTAACTATTCTGAATCAGAGGATCAGTTTCCATATATATAAGAACTATACATTATTTAGATATACTTAGTAATATACAAGCCAGTAATCTGTACACACAAAACACATTTGAAAAGAAATGTACATGAGGAAAAACAAACATGTTCATTGAAATAATTCATTATGAGTTATGAGCCATGGTTAACCATAGATCTCCAGACCAATCGGATACACAGAAAGTTGTTATTATAAGGACATGACACTGAACAAGTGTGACGTCTGACAACTCCCTGAGCACAGGAGCCTCCTGGAACCTTTTTTTGCTTTGAACTATTTTTCTTGATTCAAGAAACCCAACAGGTTTTTATGTTTGTTTCTTTGACATGTTTCAGATGTTCCTTCAGAATTGAAGATTATTACATCCTAGCCTGGTAGACCAAACCTCACGCGGGACTGTGGTTGGATGGCAGTGGGCAGGGTTCGAACCTGGGACCATCAAGGTGATGGTCCCAATAACATACCATATGACCAGGCAGCCATCCCTTGCCGTTTCAGCAAACATTATGTCAAGTATTAGAAACTTTAAAAAATATTTAAAATGCAAAAATAACAAATAAGTATTTCTCTATGACCCATTGTGAGAGAATAAACAGCTATAAGACCAGTGGTTATGCTTATATGGGCAAAGTTTACCTGATATTTAATACCATATATTATTAATAAAATTAAATATATGTAGAAGAGTCCTACATTTTTGAGTCAATATAAAGATAAAAGTATTTATATAAAAAACACTAATCAAAGTTCGCATTCAGAAATATACCAAGACAATAACCGGTACAGTGGTTTCTCCAAGTACCGGTATAGAATCAAGAGTAAAAACAAAGCAAAACACAATCTTCAAAGTTTATCACTACAGAAGAGAATCACAATATTATTTCTTAACATATCTAACATCACATGGTACAGTCTAAGTCTAAACATTAGGTAAGCTCATGTTACAGTCCTTGGCATTTAACACTAGGAAGATTTAAAAAAAAAAAAAAAGAGTTTTACTTTAAAAAAAAATGAAATGTTAAATATAGTTCTGTAAGGAAGCTTACAATGCATCCCCCCCCCCCCCCCCAAAGCTTTAGGGTCTCCGCAGTTGTAGATTCCCTTTTATTTTTGTTCATCATTTTGTTTGTTTAATACTATCAGGCTAGATATCACTCGATATTATGGCTCACATTAAAGTTAGTAACACAGTCTTCCTAGCTCTCTGATCATCAACACATATTTACTTTCACAACAATGAACTTTCCAAGTGCAAAATTTAAAATAATAAAAAAAACAACAAACAAAAAAAACAACAACAAATAAGAGCCAAAAGAAATATAAAAATATTTTTGTTTTTTTGTTTTGGTGTTTGTTTGTTTGTAATATTTTTGATTAACTGTGTTCAATGTGTTTCTTAGTGAAACCTATCTCAGACATGACTGAGTGGAACATTCTGCAGATGTCTATCACTGTATATACTGGAAACATTCCATTGTCTTTCTACAGAGCTATGATAAGATTTGCATTTGAGTATCACAATATATCAAGCCACACTTGGATACTGCACAAAGCATTCACATTTCTTATCAGGTTATTGAAATGGCTCCATCTTTCTACATTTAAATATGTTACTTTGTATAGTGGTTATTTTAAGAGCCCCTCTATAGGACTTCAATGCATTAAGCTGAGCTTCTGGCTAGGGCTGTCCTGCAGCTCATTTTGAGAAGCACTGTTTCAGACTGGGTCACATCATAGCTTGAGATAGAAAAGGAGTTATTAAAAAAAAGTTGGTAGTTCCTGAGACATAGGTTTGCCCATTCTAAACTGATCACCATAAAGTTAAGACATGCTTACTAGATTTAAATTAAAAAATATATATTCTCAAAACCAACAGATGTTTGTAACGCATGTACAGTTCCTTTTCTTAAATATATGTAGTGTAACAGTATGTAAAATATATAAAATTAAGACTAGCCAATACTGCAAAGTTACCAACATACATATCACACTTCAGAGAATGCAGGCCTACTTTACTAAGTACTTTTGTGTGTATATATTGTATATATCATATACTTGCAGCTCCAGTTTTCTGAACCTTGTTCCCACTGGAAGTAAATAGCTGGCAAGAGAGAGAGGCTGTTACAGTGCATATATTCCTTCACTTTAAACAGTTCTCATCGTGCAAGCCACATTCTCATCTTCTAGCCTACCCTTGTCCAGTACGTGGCCAGTTTTTAAAGCGATAAGTTCACAGGAAATCAGACAAGTGCTCATCTTCGACTACAAAGGAGGAACCATATATAAACTTGAATAATGTTTTGTTTGGCTAGAATCTTGTAAGATAAATGTTGTATAACTAGGCCAAATAGAAATCCCCTGAAATAATTTTATTCACAGAGATGTAGAAATGGTTAATTTAAATTCTTCTAAAATAAATGTTTACAAGTAAATTGTCTGGAAGTAGATTAGTGCACTAATTAAAACAAAAAGTTAATTTATCAACATACTTGTCACTTGCAATCAAATGCATTCAACTATAACACATACAAAACTATGACAAAAACCTAACAAGATTCAACTTCACTATAGAATGAAAATTAAAAGCCTTAAAAAAAGCATTACAATAACAGCAGTACTCTCCCCTGGATATCTTTCTACCCAATCAAATCTTCCACTTTGAAAAAAAATGTATAGTGATTGGTTAATTTAGGAGAGAGGGCTGAATACAAATTTATGTAAATTAAATTTTTCAACAAAAAGATTGTTTTAAAACAATTTGCTTCTTAAAACAAAATGCATTTTTTTTTAGGAAATGATCACAGAGATGATTTGTGTTTTATAATATGCGTCTACGATATTTCAACGTTCTCTCCACAGAATCACAAGTTCATGTAGTTGTCCCCCATTGATTTATCACTCAAGGTTAAAAACAGTGACATATGAAATCCAAATGACATGTACATACTATTTCACAGGTATGTATTTGTAAATGTATTAAACAGCAACAAAGAACCAAAAAAAAAAAAAAAACTCAACAAATCAAGACTTGATTGAATGATTTAACTCATCCAGCCGAGTCCCACCGTGAATGGCTTAAGCATTCAGACCTGAGGTCAGTTGTAATGTTCTTGTTCATCAAAAATTCTCACAATGTTTCAAGTCAATCATGGAATCACAATGATGTGTCAGAGAATATCAAAAACTATACATAAAACATGAGTTGATGTTGAAGAAGAGAAACAAACCTGGGCCTAAGTCTTTGATAATTTTAATTACTACTTGTACTACGTTAGTCAGTCAGACAGTTTGAATTTTTCATTACTAATTGAGCTACGCAAATCAGTTAGTCAATAATATTAATTATTTTTAGATTTATAAAATAATAATTACTTTTACATATATTTATCTGATGATGATTCAGATGTTCCTTCAGAATTGATCATTACATTCAAGAAAAAAACCTCTGCATGAAAACGCAGATGGTGAGGGCAGGGTGTGAAACAGAACCATTAAGGTAACAATCTAGAGTGTATACCACATGACCAGGCAGTCAGTCCATAATATTTATTACAGTTAGATCAATGTCAGTCATTCTTAATGTAGCTTTTAAAGAGGTTCCTTCTAAAAAGTACATAGTTACATGGTCAGTATATGATTTTTATTACTATTAGATCTGTGAGTTAGTCAGTCCATAATATTTATCATTATTAGATCTGTGAGTTAGTCAGTCCATAATATTATTAGATCTGTGAGTTAGTCAGTCCATAATATTTATTATTATTAGATCTGTGAGTTAGTCAGTCCATAATATTTATTATTATTAGATCAGTGAGTTAGTCAGTCCATAATATTTATTATTATTAGATCAGTGAGTTAGTCAGTCCATAATATTTATTACTACTAGATCAGTGAGTTAGTCAGTCCATAATATTTATTACTACTAGATCAGTGAGTTAGTCAGTCCATAATATTTATTACTACTAGATCAGTGAGTTAGTCAGTCCATAATATTTATTACTACTAGATCAGTGAGTTAGTCAGTCCATAATATTTATTACTACTAGATCAGTGAGTTAGTCAGTCCATAATATTTATTACTACTAGATCAGTGAGTTAGTCAGTCCATAATATTTATTACTACTAGATCAGTGAGTTAGTCAGTCCATAATATTTATTACTACTAGATCAGTGAGTTAGTCAGTCCATAATATTTATTACTACTAGATCAGTGAGTTAGTCAGTCCATAATATTTATTACTACTAGATCAGTGAGTTAGTCAGTCCATAATATTTATTACTACTAGATCAGTGAGTTAGTCAGTCCATAATATTTATTACTACTAGATCAGTGAGTTAGTCAGTCCATAATATTTATTACTACTAGATCAGTGAGTTAGTCAGTCCATAATATTTATTACTACTAGATCAGTGAGTTAGTCAGTCCATAATATTTATTACTACTAGATCAGTGAGTTAGTCAGTCCATAATATTTATTACTACTAGATCAGTGAGTTAGTCAGTCCATAATATTTATTACTACTAGATCAGTGAGTTAGTCAGTCCATAATATTTATTACTACTAGATCAGTGAGTTAGTCAGTCCATAAAGAGGTTCATTTCCAAATAGCCACCTCATGTCAAAAAAAAAAATTCTAGTAATTTTCCTTAGGGTGAGATTAATGAAATGTGTTTCCTCCCTTTGTTCAGCTAACACCCCCCCTTAAAAAAAAATAGCATAAGCTTAGCCCAACATCCCCCACACTATTTACTGTGGTGCCTTAGATATGTCAGAGTGCAAGAATACACTCAGGGAAAGATTTCCCAATCTCCTCTTTAAGATATAAGCCAAAGATGTGTTGAGAGGATACAGAGTATAAATTCAAAAAAAAAAAAAAAAAAACACTCAATACTATTTTGCCAAGTGATAAACCTTAAATTCAGTGATAAACCCTAAATTCAGATGGTTTGCAACTAAATAAAAAAAAAGAACCCACATTACTATTAAAAAAAAAACTAAAATAGCAAGTGTTATACAAATTAAAACAAAAAGTCTTTGCAAATTCTTTTCCTATCAATGTGTTCCTACTTTTGTATAAGAGGACATTAAAAACTAGGAGCAACAGATGCAAATATAAAAAAGAAACAAAATGACAATTATTTGAAGTGGCAATATTCCAAATACACATTGAGTATGTCTTTATATAGGATAGTGTATATATATCAACATTTATATAGATATATATATAATTAGACTTGGAAATAAAAAGGATTTAACTTTACACAAGTTGTACCGGTATACAAATACAATCAAATAACATAAGCTTGGGAAATGACCAGATATCATTATGTACAAATGTTTATAATGTTTTAAACAACACAATAATAATAAGCACTTCTATAATTGTAGTTTAAAAACATAGGAACACTTAGGATCCTGCTGGCTTTAAGTGGGTCAAGTTTTTCTCTTGCTTTGGCTATCATGAGTTGGGTTGGTCCATTGAGAGAAAGAGCTTAAGGCGCAATGCTGACCTTACATGGAGTTATCTGAGTCGAAGCAGTCTATGCTGGTATGGAATGGGCTGCTGGAGCTTTCATCCGAGAACATAGGTGCATTGAGCCAGGGGCTCTCACTCTCATCTTTTTTAGACTTCCTGGAGGAGATAGAGCTGGTCTGGGTGCGACTGTCCTTTACGGTGCCGGAGGCTTTGAACATGAGTGGGGTGGTGGCCTCCCCTCGAGGGATGACTGTTTGCTGCTTGTGCTGCATTAAGTGAGGTGTGGATTGATGACTACTTGGCATCTTTTTCCCAGTGACCTGCTGGTCAGCCGAGGATGACCACATCTGGTGGTTCTGAGATTTAGACAGTTTTGGCAAGCCTGAATTACTGCTTGCAGATACAGATGGCATGAATACTGACTGTATAGAGGAGGATGTTGAAAACCCACCAAATGAGGGTGCTGATCCCAGCTTTAGAGGCTTCTGTTTTGATGAATGTAACAGACCCAAGGATGGACTTTTCGAGCTTGGCAAATCCTTCAGTTCAACATCCATATAGAGCTCATCCATAAAAGACCTCGACTGTTCCTGCTTTATCAACAACTGCATGCGACCAGCATCACCGTAAGATCCTTCTGAGTTAATCCCCTCCATTTCTTCTTTCTTCACCTTCACCTGCTGCTTCAGGGCTGCCTCAATCTCTTTCAGTGTGGCAAACGGCAGCAGAGTGACTTTCCCCGACTGAGGAAGACGAATGCTCACATTGCTACAGCAACAGGAAGCCACCTCTCTCACCCTTTCGCTGGACAAGGTACATGACATTGGCTTCCAAGGGTAGAGAGCCGTCAGCTTTTCTTTAGTCATGGCCAGCCGAAAAATAACCTCATCCAGAAGACAAAATGGCTGTGGTGTCCTATAAATAGATAGAAAACAACATTTTATACTAGCAGTACATGCATGAGTTCAAAATCTAAAATTAATTTCATCATGCTACTCCTCAAAAAAAAACAAAAAAAAAAAAACAACTCAGCTTAAAACCTGAGGATACATCTATAAATGGAAATAGCATGCACTTTTAACACAGCTGGAAAAAAATCTTTGTGTAAAAATAAAAGTCTAAAACCTATTAAAAGAACTAAATACAAATTGTTCCCTTGTTCCTTGCACAAAAAGTTTACTAAGCCAGCAGGTAAGCACCTCAACATGAACACAATATAACTAGCTGGTAAATTTAGATGGCGGACTGGTCCTGTGGTATGCACTCTGGTCTGCTATCTCAATGGTCCCAGATTCAAACCCTGCCCACCAATCTCTCCCAAAGGGGTCATGCAGGAGATTTGGGCTAGGAACTATTAATCCTTAATTTTGAAGGAGCATCCGAAAAATGTCAAACATACAAACTTTGACTCTTTACATGCAAGTAGACAAATTATCTTTATGTCATAGTGAATATCTCAATTTAACTGACTGCTAGTTCAATTAGGTTCTAGCACACTCCTCCCTGTTCAAAAACTATCATTTCATAGAAATACTTCATATAAAGATAAATACCATAACAAAGATTTCCAATGGATTATTGGATTTCTTATCTTTTAAATTACAGATGTAAAGAAGATAATTGAATCCTAAGCATATCCATGTGTTATCGAGTCTTGAGTCTTCGACTCTGTTAAGTAATTATTTTTCCTGCTCATTCATGTAACCAATTCAATGCTGTAATGGTACTAGGGAAGAAGGAGAACTTGTTGGATTAAGTCTTAGCATTTGGAAAAAGAAATGTGCAGCTGATGTTCCTTCCAAAAAGAAGTTAATTACATCTCAAGCACATCCATGTGTTAATGTGGTCTCAAACTTTGCTAAGTCATTCATTTTCCTACTGGTTCAGGTAACTCATTCTAATGGTACTAGGGAAGAAGGAGAACTTGTTGGATTTAGTCCTAGCTTATGAAATAAGAAATGTACAAGAGAAAGAATACCGTCAAAAAAACTATTGAATTATCCTTATTTCATTGGAGTTGGATTTAGTTTGGTGGCTGAGTGGTTAAGCGCTTGGCTTCCGAACCTGGGGTCCTGGGTTTAATCTTGGTGAAGGCTGGAATTTTGATTTTCAGGACGCTCGAATCCCCCAGACTCTAATGGGTACCTGACTTTAGTTAAGGAAAGTAATGACGGTTGGTCATTGTTCTGGCCACATGACACCCTGCTGGTTAACCAGTGACCAAAAAACCAGATGACCTTAACATCCTCTGCCCTATAGATCACAAGGTCTGTAAGGGGAACTGTACTTTTTTACTTTTACATTTAATTAGTCTTTAAGCCAAAAATTTTTTTTTATAATACTTTGACTTAAAACTATAATCCTTTCAGTAGTAAGGATCTGTGTTTTGTTTTTGTTCAATCCTATTATTATCTTATCTTCTTCTTATCTTATATAATACAGACGTTACTTCAAAAAAGAAGATGATTACGTCCTACGCGTCATGCATATTAACCAATGACTTAAATTCTGCCAAGTCACTGGTTTTTGTGGCTAGCTCAGGCAACCCATTCCATGCTCTAATAGCACTAGGGAAGAAGGAGTATTTGTACAAATTTGTCCTAGCATATGGGACGAGAAATGTGCCTTTATTTTTGTGTCTTTCAGAGTATTTTATTAAATTTTGTTTTTGTATTTGAATCTTATGGTTCAGTGTTTTATGTATAATTGCTACTTTACTTTTGAGTCTTCTGTCCTGAACTCTAGTTACTCTAGTCAAATGTGAATATTCCTTTGTTATGAATCTCACTGCTCTATTTTGTGTTTGTTCCAGTTTCTTAATGTTTTCTTGAGTTGAGGGGTCCCACACGGTGGATGCATATTCTTCTTTGTCTTATTAGTCTTTGTTACTGGTTTGCCATGAATAAGATAAGTGGAGTTAAGCAAGAAAGATGAGAACTCTGTGGATGGGTTTAAACCAAGTCTAATTTTGAAAAAGACTGACCTATCTTCCCCTTCCAGTGCTAGGTTGAAGACATTGATGGCAGAGCTGGGGCCATCATCAAACACATCATTACAGTCATCTTGAGGATCATTTGGGAGATCAACACAAGGGCTATAACTCTCACCCTCAATAATCTCTGGGAAAAAAATAATTAAAAAAATAAATAAATTGGTGAGAAAAAATATTTTATTATAAATATATTTCCAATGTCAAGATAGTGAAATAGAAATCAATACATATGATCTTTTGTATGTCTTTTTATATGATAAAAAAAAGGCTAAACTAAGGTCACAATATATATTATTAAACTATTTTTTTTAATATCCAGTGAAACGGGAAACTATTTTTGAAAATGAAAATATATAAAGAAAGTTGACAGGAAATTTTAAACCTATGAATTCTAGCACGAGCAAACAAATTTGTAATGACAATAACAAAGATAAAAACAGGGTTGATATAATTTAACAATACAAACAGGATACTTTATAAATATTTGACCTCATAAATTTCTTTATTTTGGAATTCAGTTGAACAGTTACATGTCATTTGCAACTGATATGTTGGAGGGTATATATGTGATGAACTAGGAAATGATCTGAGGGTCAGACAGATATATATTTTATCTTTGAGCAATGTCTGTCCACTGATAAGATTTAAGAGCAATGACCAGAAGAAAATGGTCATTTTTCATGAGGCCATTCCCTATCTTATCTTATCTTATATAATACAGACGTTACTTCAAAAAAGAAGATGATTACGTCCTACGCATCATGCATTTAGTCATGCATATTAACCAATGACATAAACTCAGCCAAGTCACTGGTTTTCCTGGCTAGCTCAGGCAACCCATTCCATGCTCTAATGGCGCTAGGGAAGAAGGAGCTTTTGTACAAATTTGTCCTAGCATATGGAACGAGGAATGTGCCTTTATCTTTGTGTCTTTTAGAGTATTTTATTAAATTTTGTTTTTGTATTTGAAGATTATGGTTCAGTGTTTTATGTATAATTGCTACTTTACTTTTAAGTCTTCTATCCTGAAGGTTTTCTAAATTTAGTGATTTTACTAAAGGTGTTACTCTAGTCAAATGTGAATATTCGTTTGTTATGAATCTCACTGCTCTATTTTGTGTCTGTTCCAGTTTCTAAATGTTTTCTTAGGTTGAGGGGTCCCAAACAGAGGATGCATATTCTATTATTGGCCTAACCAAGGTTAAATAACATTTTAGTTTTATGTTCTTATATGATTTATAGAAATTTCTTCTAATAAACCCTAATGCTTTGTTTGATTTTTTTTTTTATAGTTTCATCAATATGTGGATTCCATGACAGTTTTTCATTTATTATAACACCTAGGTATTTTGAGTTTTTAGTCTGTGTTACTGGTTTGCCATGAATAAGAATTAATTTGTTTTAGTTTTTTTGTTACTCTTAATAACTGACATTTTTCTGGGTGGAAAGACATGCTCCAATTTGATTCCCATTTCTGTAATTCATCTAATTCTCTTTGTAAAATATCTGTGTTGTTTTTATTGTTCTATATATTATGCAATCGTCTGCAAATAATCTGACTTTTGTTCCTGAACTAATGCAATTTGGTAAATCATTAATGTAAATTAAAAATAGTAGGGTGTGGTGGCTGAGTGGTTAAGCTCTTGGTTTTTGAACCTGGGGTCCTGGGTTCGAATCTCTGTGAAAACTGGGATTTTAAATTTCGGGATTTTTTAGGTCTGCCCTGAGTCCACAACTCTAATGGGTACCTGACTTTAGTTGAGGAAAGTAAAGGCGGTTCATTGTGCTGGCCACATGACATCCTGCTCGTTAACCATAGCCATAGAAACAGATGACCTTAGCATCATCTGTCCAATAAATCGCAAAGTCAGCAAGGGAAACTTGAATTAATTTTTTTTTTACTATTCCCTATGAGCAACTCTTCATCTTTTGTGTCCTGAACTGAGAAGGAACATTGTATGTTGGTGCTGGCAAATAGAATTGTAGTTTTGCGGGCGGGGCTGAGAGGTCAAAATGATCATAGTAGAAGCTTTTAAAACATGTAATGTGTGTTAAGTAACTGTGTTTGTAAGAAAAGTATGATGTGAGTTAAAAGCTGTGTAGCAATGACTGTCTGCCATGTTTGGTCATGCGCGGCATTGTCATTCTGTCATCTTAATGGTTCCAAAGACATACTCTACATTCCCCCCCCCTGTCATCCTGCAGGAGGTTTCGACTAAAACATCTAAAACTAACAAACATTTTACAATGTGTGAGTGTATGCAAACCTCAAGCTGACTTACTTGTAAAAAGGAGTGATGAGGTAAAACGCCAAGGGACCTCCTCAATAGTTTCCTGGACATGGTCATCATCATCTTCCTCATCGCCCCAACCATTCAGGTCTCCAATGTATCCTGAGGAAAGTAGACACAGTGTTTTAAAGTATAAAGTCTGATGATGATAATACATGCTTTAATTTCAAGAGCAAACAAGCAAATAAAAAAAAAATTCAACACTTTTAAGAAAAAAAAAAAGCTTACATTAAGTGTATCAATTAGTTTGGATCAGTCATGTAATTAAATTTGTAATAAGCCTCAGACGACAATCTATAAAGGGGAATTATTCAGCTTATACCATTATTATTATATAAGTATTATTTCTTTCCCTTGTTTGAGATACCAAACAAAGTAACTTAATACCAATAGTTAATTAATTAACTGGTTACTTTTTGTTTTAATTGATTCTTGTGTTGTCAGGTAAAAGAAATAATTGTGTAAAATTTCAGCTTGATCCGAGATTGGGTGTCAGAGAAATAACATGTGCAAACTTTTAGACAGACAGACAGAGTGAGTTGATATAAGCTTTGTAAAAAAAACAACAACCCACATCATACCAGGTTCAGTAAAATTCAGACCTTAGTGACATCCAATATCTAAACCAAAACCCCAACATTAGCTCAAGAAGGCATCTTTAGAATAGCTACAAGAGGAAGAATTCATGATCCATAGCCATTCTAGGCCCAGGTGAGCTGTTCTGCCTCATTGTGGCACCTGGGTGGAAACGGCTTCTTGAGGGGGTAGCTAGGCTAAACAAATGGCGAAACACAACTCCCGTGGGGATGCCCACGGGTAGACGAGAGTCCACCCATTGCACGGGCAGGGTTGCAAAAAAGTCCTTACAAAACTGTCACACATCCATGCGCCGTTCCTCAAAGGACCGTTACATAAATGGCGAGTCCCCCACGGCTAGCTTGGTATAATGAAGGAAAATGACAGAGGCTCCCGATGTCCTCGGCCTTCGGCCATGAACGGCGAATCATGTGTCAGGGACCCAAGGCATTGGAAACAGCAATGTTTTACATAGGCATTGACTTGGGTCGCTCTCAAACAGAACTGTGCGTTCACACAGGTTTTTTTTTTTTTACTGTTTGGCTGGACGACCAAACAGGTTTTTTTTCAAACTTAGGGCTCGAAGAGCCTTTGGCTCAGCCCTTGGACATCAAAAGAAGAACTATATGCAACAACAATAAATAAAACATTAAATTGGGACCACTGGGATGACAGTGCCAAGCACATACCACATGGCCAGGCAGACATGGTTTCTAGCTGATTTATTTTACCACTTAGAGCCGGCCTTAGGTAATTGGAGGCCCTAGAGAAATTAATAGTGTGGCCCCAAATGAAAGGAAGAAACAATGGTCTTCTAACATATGTCATCTAGCAAGTAGATCTAAACAATGGTCTTCTAACATATGTGATCTAGCAAGTAGATCTTAACATTCGTGAATAAAACTTTGAGATCTGATCCACGTTTTGCAATTTTTTTCTCTAAATTCTTAGAGTGCTGTGGAGGCCTGAATGGACAGGTCTGCCATTGAAAGAGGTTCTATCTAAAGCAAAAGTCATAGAGGAATGGAAAAAGATGGTCGACAAATCTTGCATGGTGCCCCAATGGTCCAACAGACTAAGGGATAGGTAAAAGTAAAAGGTGAGGCCCCACTAACTGGAGGCCAAGAGCGGCTGCCTAGTTTGCCTATGCCTAAGACCGGCCCTGACTTAGTCATTATTTCCCATGAGGATAAAAATGGCTTATTAAAAAAAAAAAAAGTTAGAACCTTGAAGAGTCTGAAGCATGGCTAATGACTTGGCAATCCTGATTGGAGTTCGTCCAGCATATGTGGCTATCAGAGGGTCTGCACCATGAACCAGCAGTAGCCTGACCACCTCTAGATGATCATTTTCAATGGCATCATGGATGGGCCTGCAAACAAACAAGAGTCTACATTGTCGCATGACATACAATACACAATAACATCAATACTGTAGATAAATCAGTTGGAGAATAAATGGTATTTTTTTTATTACATAAATCTCAACGCAAGCTTTATACTATCTAGACTAGATCTCACTTGAAACGCTATCCTTTTTTTTTTTATAGTTCTCTAGACCAAATGTCAATAACTTTCCTATTTCTGTTAGGGAAAACCAAAGAGAGAAAAAAAAAATCAAGCTTTTACAAATTATTTAAATTTTTTATCATCAAACCCTTTTTTCAATTATCACAACGCCAGGTTAAAGGTGAGTAGGTTGTCAGATATACAACTTTTTCAATTTAGCATTTTTTGCTTCAGAGTTATATTGATAATATTCTCTTGTGCAGTCAGTGCCATTGAAGTTTGGCTTGGATGGCCTTCTCGTGTGTTCCATTCTAGTTGTCTAAACATGGCTGATGTAAGCTCAAATAATTCAGGAGCATTCCTAATGCCTGGTCGTGCGGTTTTCGCGCTGGACTGTCGTTCGGATTTATCGACGGTCGAGGGTTCAAACCCTGCCCGCTCCCATCCCCCATCGTCCTGCGGGAGGTTTGGACTAGGAAGTAAACTATCTTCAACTTTAAAGGAACATCCGAATTATGTAAAACATGTTTCCCAGTTTCCCTAGTGGTGAGAGCGCAGGCTTTGATCCCCTTCCATTCAGGTCTATTTAAAAACTTTTTTTTTGTAGTGACATTACATTTTATGAGCTCTTACAAAGATGTCTTTTTTGCCTAGTCTATAGAGCTAAAGTTTAGCTCTTCTCATGATGTCTGGTATATCATCATCCTAGTCATATGAGCCTTTTCCAATGATGTCAATGATGTCTAGTCTATAAATAAAACCCTTGTATCATCTTTCAATAATAAACATAGATCTACATTACATTAATGTCTAATAGTCTAAAAGCTCCTCCTAACTTCTAATATTACTGTTAAGTCTATAATCCTGTCCAATTATTAGTCTAATACTAGTATAAAAGTTAAAAGTCTCTTCCAATTATGTCTGTCAAAAAGACCTTTCAATTATGTCTGTCAAAAAGCCCCTTCCAATTATGTCTGTCAAAAAGCCCCTTCCATTATGTCTATAAACCCTTCCGATGATATCTAAGTCTAATGTTCACCTGATGCCATCCTGAGAACAACAGTTCACGTCTGCTCCATAGTAGATCAAGTGCCTGGCCACAGCCACACTGCCTCTGACACAACTCTCGTGAAGCGGGGTGTAGCCTGCATTGTCTCTGGAGTTCACATGGACAGTTTTGGTCTTTAGACAATACAGGGTGATTTCCTAATAGATAAAAGTAGATGTGATAAGTTGATACATTTTGGTATTTGGACTAGATATGCAATTTAAAAATATAATTTGAATAACAATTCGTTGGGACTTATTTGCATTCAGTAGAAGTACGAGGGAAAGGATATTAGTATTAGAGATAGACATAGTCATAGGATAGACTAGAGATAATGAGAACGAAGGAATATTATTATATTATTAATATTAGAGGTCTGTATTATTACTTTCACCTCCCAGAAAAAAATATCAAAAGAAGATCTTCCTTTATGAGATCCATATAAAAATCACCCATTACGTAATAAACCCTATCGAAAGTCCACATAGAAACAAATCAATCAAACAATACCAAAAAAAATGAAATCAAACATATAGAACTCTCCAGTGCGCTGAAATCAAATTATCTTCGCCTTTTGATATTGCTTCCCTTACTTTACAACCCTCTCCTCTTCAAACATCGAGATAATAAAATCACAAAATCTTTCCTGGTTTTTTTTTCCTTCTAAAGTTGGTTTTATCTCCCCAGAACTAAATGTAGCTCTAAACTAGAAACATAACAAATATGATATTACAGACTTTTCTAACACTTCTCTCGTGTCTGGTTTCTTCAAAAGATACAGGAGTATAGAATTAACAGAATACCAAAAAAAAAAAATTAATAATATAACACTATAGACAGAAAAACAAAACCCGACGCATCAAAAGAAACAAATAAATGAATGAATGTGACTCAAAAAAGAATTATCAATGTTATATTGCTGTCCAAGAATGCAACACTGATTACTTCCGTAAACATTCAGCAAGCAAAGAAGAACATACAAACATTGATTTATTACATATAAACACATGATGTAACATAATGATGGATATATGGCAGTGCAGTCGCCCAAGGTCTCACGCTTCAAGGGCGGGGGGGGGGGGGGGGAATTCAAATACGAACAAATTTAGCTTTTGAAAATATGCATACAAGGCAACCTAAATATGAAACCAAGTGGAATAATGATATCCACTGTACACGTAATCCAATGTTGCAATACCGAAAAGCCCATTTTTATTCAAGTCATTTTTAAAAGCGGGTTGGAGCCTACACACAAATATTGCCCAGGGCTTCTACTTCCTTAAATCCGGCCCTGTACATCACAGATGAGCACACAGAGATGGTGCAAAGATATATATGTAAAAAATAAATACATCTAAAAATTAAAAAAAAAAGAAAAAAAGCAAAGCTTAAACTAAGCGTAGTTATATCAATTGGTTTGGATCGGTCATGTAATTAAATTTGTAATAGACCTAGTTTTTGTTTTGCGATTTTTCATGCTTTTAGCTTAATCACTAGGCCTACGCTAATGATGCTATCACTAGGCCTACGCTAATGATGCTATCACTAGACCTACGCTAGGATGCTATCACTTGCCTGGACCAGTTGGGAATGAAAAAAAGAGGGAGGTGGAAGAACGGGGTATGTGGGTGATCGCTTTTAAATGCTTTTATTAATACAAATTAGTATAAAAAAAAAAGAAGGGAACGACCTGAATTCGAATTCAGTGCCTAAACCTCCCCAAACCGACACTCTAGCTCTGTGCTAGCGAAGTGCTTACATAGTTACTATTGTTAGTTACAAACGTTAATACGTCGCAAATTAAAGTGTATATTTAGATCTAGTAGATGTGTGGTAATGGGCTGCGTCAAACTGTCAATCAAGGACATGCATTTGTGTGTGTCAGTCTTTGACCTTTTCGCTGGAATTTATATTTTATATAGCGCTACTTTCATGCTTATAGCATGCTCAGAGCGCTTTGGTCCAATCTCATTTGTGGACCAGTGGAGGGGGTATCTAGGAGTTGGTTTTCCGTGCTGCCTTTAGGCGCTCAGTAAACACAACTCTGCCCGAGCCTCGAGCCCTCTTCTAGGTAGCCAAGCCAAGCTAAGTTCAAGCGCACTTAGCCTCTCGACCACGCTTCCCTTTGAGCATGCATGAATAGTATTCATATGTACATAATAACAATAAAAAAAAAAGTATCAAAGACCCAAGTTAAAAAGCTGGCTCAATAACCAGTCTCGTGTCCAGAGCAAAAGATTAAGTGTTGGAAACTTATTTCGTGACCTGCTGACGTCAAACCACCAGGTCCCACGAAGTCGGACCATCAACTAGGTCGGGATGACCCAAACAATAAAACTTGAACTTTTAGTTCGCCGGTTCTGTGGAAAAACGATTTTACTGCGTCCGTCCGGGGAGGGAGAGAGAGAGAGAGTGAGAGAGAGATTGAGAGAGAAAGTGAGAGTGAGAGAGAGTAAAAAAAAAGAAAGAGGTTTCTTTCACCAACCCCCAATTTACGATGTTGCTACTCAAGGGAAGTTACATAGATAAAAGGGAAGTAACTTCTTTAAAAAAAAAAAGGGGGAAATAACCTCAGTCGATTCTGACATAAGCTCCGCATTTAGATCTGGTCAGCACTTTTCTTGGCTAACAACGCTCTACCCACTCCATTCTTTTTTTTATTTGTCATGTTTCTTTTTCTTCAACATTTTTTACTTAATTCTCTCCGGGGGAAATAACTCCCAAACTTTTATTTTTGTTATCTCCCCTTGTGAAAGTTGTCCACGGGAATGTGTTGAACAAGACACACGAGGGTGTGGGAGACACCAAGACTGGAATGTCGGAAGCAAGTCTAAGGGAACCACCAAGACAGATCTAGTCAGTGGCGTAGCAAGGTACCCGTGGGCCCGGGTTCAGGAATACGACGCTAGGCCCCCACATCCCTACCTGTAATTAAAGAGTGACTGAGCGTAAATTGTCTCTATTGGAGTATTTTTTTCAAGACAGAAGAAAGACAAAACACAAAGTGCACATGTTCCTCGGTTGTAAGCAAGAACGAGGTCCTACAACTAAAGATCACTGAACAACTTACTAGAATTGGGCTTAAGACCAACAAAGTTCACAGTGCTATTGTCCTGACTACATGTAGACATTGTCCTAACGGGCTTAAGACCAACAAAGCCCACAGTGCTATTGTCCTGACTAAACATAGACACTGTCCCAACGGGCTCTAAAACAAACAAAGTCCACAGTGCTAATGTCCTGACTAAATGTTATACA
This sequence comes from Biomphalaria sudanica, assembly GCA_036873155.1. Taxonomy (NCBI): domain Eukaryota; kingdom Metazoa; phylum Mollusca; class Gastropoda; family Planorbidae; genus Biomphalaria; species Biomphalaria sudanica. The sequence goes on along the minus strand of JAZGLO010000707.1, from coordinate 1,237 downwards.
TCAACTTGTAAAAGATACAAGTTCTTGAAGCACCTTGTTAATTGTAATCTCGACCTCAGTTTCAAAAGACAAACTAGTAAAATACTTTGAATAATTGACAAGATTCATCGTAACACTGCGGGTTGCAACAGTTCGAAAGTTATCCAGAGACGAAAATATGGTGAAACAAAGATTCACCACAGTAGACTTGGCTACACCGCCTAGCAGCGACACAGGTACCGCACCAAATTAATGTGACGACTTGCCAGAATAGATATCCAAACCAGCATCGACAGGCCTTGAAGAATGATTAAGGCAAGTCTAGAGGAATGAGTCAATAAACGATATATATGTCTTCCTACATGTGACCTACATATTTTGCCACACCAGCGCAGACGTAACCATTGTCGGTTTACGTTTTCTTTTCGCTGTCTACGTCTGTCCTCGGCAGAAGATTTCCTTTTGGTCTCAAATGTGTATTTCGCGGCTTTTGTAAGAAATCTCTTGTTGTCTGGTTCAGAAGTATAGGTGCTCTCATTTATATCAGTTAAAACAAGACGGCGCTTGGGTTTTATTCTTTAAAGCGTTTTCTAGACCTTTTAAGACAATTAGATAACCAAAGGCGCTGTGGCGAGTAGTTAAGCGCTTGGCATCCGAACCAGAGGTTCTGGGTTCGAATATCGATGATGTCTAGAGCTGCCACGAGTCCACCCAACTCTAATGGGTACCTGACTTTAGTTGGGGAAAGTAAAGGCGGTTGGTCGTTGTGCTGGCCATATGACACCCTCCTCGTTAACGAACCTCACATAGGACGGCGGGGGCAGGGTTCAAACCCGAGATCATCGATCGAAAGACCAGAGCGCATACCACACGACCAGGCATCCATCCATCTACAGTTCTAATAGCACTCTAAATGTGGGTCATGCTGATTACACTAATTTACACGACCATTCATTCGCGGGGCTTAGAATATGTTACATACTATTTAATATATGACTGTCTATCCGTAAAGGAAGTCAATCGTTACGACTGGATATTAGACCTAGGATTTTTTCACTTCGGGATATTTAGGGCGCCTCCCGATCTCAAATGGGTACCTGACATTGGTTGGAGAAAAATGAAGGCGGCTGGCCGTTGTTCTGGCCACACAAAACGCCACTGAAACATATGACCTTTACATCATCTGCCCTATAGATCGCAAGATCTGACCAAAAAAAAAAGGGGGGGGGGTACTACGCAACATTAATAAACTGCCAAT
>JAZGLO010000705.1:0-13295 GCA_036873155.1 Biomphalaria sudanica | reverse complement strand
TATCTTCTTCTTATCTTATCTTATATAATACAGACGTTACTTCAAAAAAGAAGATGATTACGTCCTACGCGTCATGCATTTAGTCATGCATATTAACCAATGACTTAAATTCTGCCAAGTCACTGGTTTTTCTGGCTAGCTCAGGCAACCCATTCCATGCTCTAATAGCACTAGGGAAGAAGGAGTATTTGTACAAATTTGTCCTAGCATATGGGACGAGGAATGTGCCTTTATTTTTGTGTCTTTCAGAGTATTTTATTAAATTTTGTTTTTGTATTTGAAGATTATGGTTCAGTGTTTTATGTATAATTGCTACTTTACTTTTGAGTCTTCTGTCCTGAAGGCTTTCTAAATTTAGTGATTTTACTAATGGTGTTACCCTAGTCAAATGTGAATATTCGTTTGTTATGAATTTCACTGCTCTATTTTGTGTTTGTTCCAGTTTCTTAATGTTTTCTTGAGTTGAGGGGTCCCACACGGTGGATGCATATTCTATTATTGGCCTAACCAAGGTTAAATAACATTTTAGTTTTATGTTCTTATTTGATTTATAGAAATTTCTTTTAATAAACCCTAATGCTTTGTTGGATTTTTTATAGTTGCATCAATATGTGGATTCCATGACAGTTTTTCATTTATTATAACACCTAGGTATTTTGAGTTTTTAGTCTGTGTTACTGGTTTGCCATGAATAAGATAAGTGGAATTAATTTGTTATAGTTTTTTTGTTACTCTTAACAACTGACATTTTTCTGGGTGGAAAGACATGCTCCAATTTGATTCCCATTTCTGTAATTCATCTAATTCTCTTTGTAAAATATCTGTGTCTTGTTTTGTTTTTATTGTTCTATATATTATGCAATCGTCTGCAAATAATCTGACTTTTGTTCCTGAACTAATGCAATTTGGTAAATCATTTATGTAAATTAAAAATAGTAGTGGACCCAAGACTGTTCCTTGAGGTACACCTGAGTTTACTGTTATTGGTGTTGATTTAGAGCCATTTATTATTACAGTTTGTTCTCTCCCTATCAGAAAATCTTTAATCCACTGATGCAGTGGACCGTTAATGCCGAAATATTTTAATTTTTTAAGCAAACTATGGTGGTGAACTTTGTCAAAAGCCTTGGAAAAATCTAGTAAGATAGCATCTATTTGTTCACTATTATCTAAACCTTTTGAGAAATCATCAATTAGTCCTATTAGTTGTGTTTCACATGATCTATATTTCCTAAAGCCATGTTGGTATGGGGTGAGGACATTATGTTTGTCTAAGTGGTTTATGATGTTGCTACATATTATGTGTTCTAGTATTTTACATGTGATGCTGGTAAGTGATACTGGTCTGTAGTTTCCTGGATCAGATTTTTCTCCTTTTTTAAATAGGGGGGTGACATTAGCTTCTTTCCAGTCCTTTGGTACTCTGCCCTGGTTAAGCGATGCCTGAAAGAGTATTTTGAACACTGGGGCTAGCTCATTGCTTAGTTCTTTGAGTAATCTAGCTGGAATACCATCAGGTCCAGACGCTTTATTTGGTTTGGTGTTGGCTAATAGTTTTTGAATTCCATTTTCTTGTACTACTAGGTCTTTGACGTTAGATTTAGATCTTCTTACTTTAGATCTAGGTTACTTTAGATCTTCTTACTTTAGATTTAGATCTTCTTACTTTAGATCTAGGTTAGGTTTAGATTTATGTCAATTTTTAGCTGCCCCCGAAAGGTGAAAAGACGCTTATAGTTTTGTGTGGCCTGTCTGTGTGTCTGTCCCGTTTGGATCTCAGAAACTAGAAGAGAAAATGAAAATCGGACATCATGATATTTTAGATCATTCAAAGGTCTGATGCAACGACTACTTTTTGTTTTCTGAAAGTGAACCATCTAATTTTTTTAATTACATGTGCAAGCAGATGTTGTTGTTTTTTAAAAAAAACACAACTTTTCAATGAAAAACTTCAGGGAAGGTAAGTTTTTTTAAAAAGGTCAAAAACTTCTTCATTAATAATTCAAGCTTCATTCATACATACGCACATTGGTAAAAAAAAAATTGCATTTAAGATCACAATGGGAAAAGTGTGAACAGATTATTATAAAATATATTTTCCATTTATTAACTAACTCATTGAATGGAATACTGATTGAAATGTTTTTTTAAAAGAATTTTGATACGAACTTCGTTTTAATTATAAGTTAAAAAAAAAACGAACAACTTTTATAACTCACAGTTTTATACACTTGTCAGTCTAAATAAAACTAAATAGAGCCCATATCTAGATATATTTAGAATATCGAATTTTGGAACTATAAGTACGCCCTTGAGTACGTGTTTTTAGTTAAGGAAAGTTGGTAGTTGTGCTGGCCACACGTGTCGTTACCCATCGACCCTAGAAACAGATGGTCTTTTCATCGTCTGCCCAATGTATCACATGTTCTGAAAGGAAAACTTTACTTCCACATTGAAAGCCTTAAAAAACACGTCTTAACACTTTATGATCTAAGTTTAGATATAGAAAGAACCAGAATCGTAAATACAGTAAAACTGAATTATTTTTACCTCCCCTGAACTTTTATAGACTGTTTTTAGCTCTATTTTAGTGGGTTCTAGAATAATAGTGCTTTTTTGGTGTTTTTTGTTGTTGATGTTGTTTTGTTGTGTTTTTTTGGGGGGGAGGGGGGTGCGACGCCCCAATCAAATAGTGTATTATTTCATTATCTACATCTGACATATTAAGTGCTATGTAATTATTGTCAGTCAGTCATTGTGTCATAGCAATATCATATATCTCAACACTTTTTTTTCCACTTCATATGACGCTTTATTAAATGGAATCAGAAGAAATAAAAAAAAATTGGTAGTCTGGTAGTTCGGGTGTCTGTGAGTTTGGGCAGAAAACTATTTTTTATTTTTAACCTATTGCTTCTTTACTTTTTTTTTTTTTAAATATCTTCACCCGGGAGGAGAACGGGTTCACTTGACTAGTATTCATACAAAAAAAAAGATGGTACGTGTTTGGAAGTGAGTGCATTCAACCGCGTGTGTGTGTGTCTGCTGGCTAAAGTGTTTGTCAAGGTAACAGAGAGAGGACCTAATGAAGCATCAGTCGAAGCCGAGGACGAAAACATTGAGAAACTCGGCAGCGATGGGGAACGAGAAAGAAGAAGAAAAGTAGAAAAAAAAACAAGCGGTCTGGTGAATGCTGAGTCAATGTCCTTCAACTCCTCGGTACCTAAGGCAATAGAAGGATAGGATGAAGATGTTTGGAAGTTTAATCAATTATAGATTTACGCTCAATCTTAAGGGTGAGCAAAATAGGTCACGCCTTTCTGGCATGATATGAATAGCCGTATGAGAATTTTTCCCATCCAAATGACGTCCATCAGAATTATTAAAAGCCAATAGTCTGCTGATTAAGATGAATATATATATATATTATATATATATATACATATATATAATCAGGTGAAAAAAAATATATATATAAATATAAAGGTTGAAACTTGAATGTGTCTGTTAAGGGCGGCTTTACAACAGATTTAACTGTGTTGTTGTTTGTTTTATAAAGTCTTTATATCATATGTACGGTATAGAGTAACATGTTGGTAATCAAGGTTTTTTTGGCAGTCATGTAAACCTGCAATTTATACGTAATACACAAAAGCCGTAATTTATTGTTGTTGTTTTTTTTGTGCAACATAATGTTAAAATAAGTAGGTCACAGCTGAGGCTGCGTAGCCTCGTGAAATACCGCACTCCTCATTAATTATCGGACTCGAAGACAAGCTTGCATAAAATGTTTGGTGACCTGTCTTTCATCCCCGGTCACTTCATCCCTGGTTATTTCATTCCCAATTAAATATTTTTTCTTAGTAATTGTGCAATGGTGTTGTTCAGGCTGTTAATGTTTAAGTTTAAGACAAACCTGATAACCCGGTCCTTTCACCTAACTCTGTAGCTCTATTCTCTTGTTTTGTTTCTGTTTCGCAAATTTGTCTATACATTTTATTTATACACTGATATACAATTAAAGGGAGACAAATCGTGTGGTTGCCACGATAGTCGCGAGTTCAAACACTGTCCACTGTCATTCCCAGCCGTCCTCCAGGAGGTCATTTCCAGAAGAACGTCCGAAACGTTTGAATGACACTGATCAGCTTTCTTTTTTTTTTTTTTCATCATACAATGTCTCGAGAGAAAGACGAGATCAAGTGATCGAGATAATTCGACGTGTTCTGTTTTTAATCTGAACGCTTCAAAGTAGACTCATCATTTGATGATTTTATAAGCATTACAAGAAGAAAAAAAAGAGACTTTTTAAAAAAAGCTTAGATAAGTGTAAATTGTATCAATTAGTTTGGATCAGTCATGTTTTTAAATTTGTAATAGATCTAGACTAGCAATAATAAATCTGTGCAATTAGAAATACTTCTACCAATTGATTTCTTTTAGCGTTATTTCATGCTTTATCTGGATGATTTGGGAAAATGGGGGGGGGGGGGGAGAGAAGAAATATCTGTGTGAATTTTACACATAAAAAAAAAGAAAACAGCTTGAATTAAACTTTTGGCTCACTTCTCCTCAAGCAAACCGACAAACTAACCAATATGCTAATGAGGTACTTATTACTATAGAAGATTGTTTAGTTATATATTGTTTGTTACAAGCTTACTTTAAAGCGGCAACCTATAAAGGTGAGTGATTCAGCTTATACCACCACTTAAGTCAAGTACAATTTCTTTCCCTTGTTCTAGATACCAAACAAAGTGATTAATCACCAATAGTTAATTAACTAATTGGTTATTTTTTAAATTCATTCTTGTGTTGCCAGATAAAAGAAATAATTGTGCAAAGTTTCAGCTTGATCCGAGATTTGGTGTGGAGAAATCACGTGCACAAACGTTTGACCAGACAGACAGAGTGATTTGTAATAAGTTTTTAAAATAATAATAATAACATGGACACTAGGCTTGAGTCTATGTATCGTATCAAAACTAATTGTTAAGCTGAGAAATTCAACAACAAAAATTTTACCTTAGAAAAAAATCTTGAGATAGATTTTTTTTTAGACTATTTTGATTAGATATGTTGATATTTGAAAAGTTTACGTTGTCTTTCAATGACTTTTAGTTTTAAACTGAAATGAAGAATGGATGCTATATCTGGACACACTGTGAAAAAATATTGAATGTAGGCCTATGTACTAAAGCAAATGTACTGATCAATGACTGCGGAGTTATTGAATATTTAAACTGAGAAATTCATAAAGAAAATCTATGAACTATTTGGCTGGCTAAATAACTGCTGAAAAAAAAGTTAAAGACAAAATTTCAATGCGACTTATGGCCGGAATAGAAATTAGAAATCTGATCATTTTCAAATGATTGTTAGCCAGATTTTTTGGTTCATTGTTGTAAGTTATAATTCACGGAGACAAAATTATACACCCTACACCAGGGCTGTTGGTCGACATAATTAAACAGGGTGTGGTGTGATATTGACAACTGGTGCTATAATAACAATTAGTGAATAACAATATGCATTAACATTTTTCTATCATTTGGAACAAAAAAATATCGATCTTCACAACGACTGTGTTTTAATCACCAGTATTATTTACTTTTCTTTATGCCATTTTTTTTGTATATGCTAAGTGTGTGTGTGTGTGTATAGATTAGTGTGAGGGACTGTGAGATGCGGTCTAAACATCTATATTGTTTTTACGAAACCATGTTTTAACTGTTGTACTTTAGTATTTCTTGTAGTACAACCACTAACATTTTCCTGAGCCTGATATCTACTTTCAAATCACCGTACTCTAATTGATGGGTAGAACATCTTCTAAAACTGTGTCGTCTGGAGTCGACTCTGGGGGTATAATGACTTTGAAAGTATAGCGTCGGTCTTATAACTTAGTTTTAATTAAAGTCAAGAGCAAATAATTCCAAGTCAAGATGTAAAACACTTGAGACTAGCAGATAACGACAGTCTAAACTAGAATAGTGTGTCTTTCAATTAACAACCCAGGTCATAGGTTACATCTATCTACCAAACTCCTCAGTGCTCATCTTAATCTTACTAGCTCTTCAGTCGTAGGTGATTCTTAGCAGTCAACATTCCCAAGGAACTGGGCACACACAATTTGTTCAGGAACTCATAGATAAGTGTCATTTTGATCTGAATCCCAGTCCTTTTTTCTTCAGGTTTCAATGGCCTCCTTCAGTCGTAAGACGACCATGACTCATCTTGGCGAGGACCAGAGGATAGCCTGGGCATCAGTTATAGTTGAAACATTGTCTCCACATAGTAATCCCCCTTCTTCAAGCAGATGTTCGGTCCAAAGGATCGACAATCGCCAATACTGTACGGGGTCAGCAGCAGGTCAGGTTCCACCAGATTGGAGAACGGTGGGATTCAACCTGCCTAAAGGTCACCGGCTCCTGATTTTATTTCCTCAAGGCTGACTCTTACATCCTATTCCTGTTTGGCTTTAACGGGAAGGAGGCGTTGATTAGGATTTTTCAATTAGGTATTTATCCAACCAAGGTTAAAGAGTCCCTCTTGCTCGAAGCTTTCTGGTTTAGGCACCAGATAAGCGCCTTTGCACCTTCTCTCAACAATGTTAACAATTAAACCAGACACAAAATCTGACCAAACGTGAGGGCTAGGAGTTGTGCTGTTTGTCAGAACATGACTACAACAACCTAATCCATAACTTTCAGATGTGTCGAATCCCAAACTGTGTTTAACCGCTAACATTAAAATGTATTAAAACCATAACTTTTAAATGTAACAGCCTAACCTATAACCTTATTAAAACGCGCATAACTTCATGTTATGTCTAACCACTAACTTTCATATGTTTCTAGCCCCTAACTTTCATATGTTTCTAGCCCCTAACTTTCATATGTTTCTAGCCCCTAACTTTCAGATGTTAATAGCCCCTAGTTTTCATATGTTTCTAGCCCCTAACTTTCATATGTTTCTAGCCCCTAACTTTCAGATGTTTCTAGCCCCTAACTTTCAGATGTTTCTAGCCCCTAACTTTCAGATGTTTCTAGCCCCTAGTTTTCATATGTTTCTAGCCCCTAACTTTCAGATGTTTCTAGCCCCTAACTTTCAGATGTTTCTAGCCCCTAACTTTCAGATGTTTCTAGCCCCTAGTTTTCATATGTTTCTAGCCCCTAACTTTCATATGTTTCTAGCCCCTAACTTTCAGATGTTTCTAGCCCCTAACTTTCAGATGTTTCTAGCCCCTAACTTTCAGATGTTTCTAGCCCCTAGTTTTCATATGTTTCTAGCCCCTAACTTTCAGATGTTTCTAGCCCCTAACTTTCAGATGTTTCTAGCCCCTAACTTTCAGATGTTTCTAGCCCCTAGTTTTCATATGTTTCTAGCCCCTAACTTTCAGATGTTTCTAGCCCCTAGTTTTCATATGTTTCTAGCCCCTAACTTTCAGATGTTTCTAGCCCCTAACTTTCAGATGTTTCTAGCCCCTAACTTTCAGATGTTTCTAGCCCCTAGTTTTCATATGTTTCTAGCCCCTAACTTCCAGATGTTTCTAGCCCCTAATTTTCATATGTTTCTAGCCCCTAACTTTCATATGTTTCTAGCCCCTAACTTTCATATGTTTCTAGCCCCTAACTTTCAGATGTTTCTAGCCCCTAACTTTCAGATGTTTCTAGCCCCTAACTTTCAGATGTTTCTAGCCCCTAGTTTTCATATGTTTCTAGCCCCTAACTTTCAGATGTTTCTAGCCCCTAACTTTCATATGTTTCTAGCCCCTAACTTTCATATGTTTCTAGCCCCTAACTTTCAGATGTTTCTAGCCACTAACTTTCAGATGTTTCTAGCCCCTAACTTTCAGATGTTTCTAGCCCCTAATTTTCATATGTTTCTAGCCCCTAACTTTCAGATGTTTCTAGCCCCTAGTTTTCATATGTTTCTAGCCCCTAACTTTCAGATGTTTCTAGCCCCTAACTTTCAGATGTTTCTAGCCCCTAACTTTCATATGTTTCTAGCCCCTAATTTTCAGATGTTTCTAGCCCCTAACTTTCAGATGTTTCTAGCCCCTAACTTTCAGATGTTTCTAGCCCCTAACTTTCAGATGTTTCTAGCCCCTAACTTTCAGATGTTTCTAGCCCCTAACTTTCAGATGTTCCTAGCATTTAATTTATATGTTAATGTCTAAGTTTAATAAGCCTCATTAAAAGATTTTACTACAACAGGCTTTTCATTTACAGTCATTATTTACATCGAAATGTCACATCTACGAGCTGCTCGAGTGACGACCGCGTAAAGGCCATGGATGACATATGTAAGATCTCTATGTTTGAGAAATATATTTTAGATATGTGTCTACATTGTATGTCTGATATATAATTTCTCGGATATAAATCTGATGTTGAAGTTATTATTATTGGAGATGCCATTAGGCTAATGCTGTTAACATTTGTACTGATACAAAAGATATGGCAAGTGAAATGTGCTTATTTTGTTTAATCATTCATGTTTAGACAGGTTACAAAAATGAAGCTAAGTGCATATGCAATCAATGCTGCACAATTATTACATACTTAATAGGAGCACTATGTATAATAGTTTTTAATGAGAGAAAATAGTGAATTAACGCGTTCTCCGCTATATTTAATTCACTATTTTCTATCATTATAAAATATTATTATACTTGGTGCTGGTATAACTATTATCACACTTAGGTCTAAAGGTGTTTTAGTTTTCATTGATTTCGTTTTTAGATTTTTTATCGCTAGATTAAATTTTTGTCGGTTGCGTCAGTTATAAAGGAAAAATTAAACTTTTGAAGCAGTTTATTCGCGGTCACGTTGACTCCGGCGGTTAATTAAGTACTGTCCTATTCAATTATACAAACTCAGTAGGTCAGATAGCTAGTCATTCATGACAACTAACAAAAGAGTTAAATTCAGAGATTGATTATGTGGCAGGGTACAGATATGTGGGAGGTTAACTAATGTGCAGTAGTTGCGCTTTGTTAAACAAACAGACTATATTATGGAATGAAACATATGTCCTGATGACATAATGAACAGGGGGTTAAGCAGCTTTTTCCACTTGTAGTTTAGACACATGTACTGTATACTGTAATAACTCCAACGGAGGCAACTCCGCGTGGGTTAACAGTGAAAGATGATGGCTGTTTATCGACAGGGGCTTTAACAGCACGCCACAAAGATAGATAGTCTTGGTTTTCAGATCTTTTTACTCTTGCCTACAATGTTCACCTGCGTCGCCTCTGTTTTCTCTTTTCTTAAAGGTTCATTGGCGCCGCCTTTGTTTTTACTTTCCTAAAAGGTTAAATGGCGCCGCCTGTCTTCTCTTTCCTAAAAGGTTCACTGGCGCAACCTCTGTTTTTTTCTTTCCTATTGCCTCTCTATCGTCGCTACAAAAGGGTCACAATCCGTGTAGTTCTCTTTCTGTTTTATTCAAGAAGGGCTACCTTCACCAACCCAAGCCCCCAGGATGTCTTCCACTCGCAGGAACGACCTTTCCACTTTTTCTCAGACACCTTCCTGACTAGATGCCCACTACAAAAAACCTACAATGCTTCTCACCTTGCAGGCCTGTCCACTGGCAATGATCCATTTCGTAACTTTCGGCGCAGCGAACTAGTTCTAACCCAAGACGTTACAGTCTTCTTTTCACTTTGGAGGAAATGAACTTCCTTCTTGTTCATCTAAACAGTCGGTTCATATCCAGTGTTGAACACAGTACTTTTGCGCACCATAAACGCAGGCGACTAGCTATTACAGTACGTAGAAATACATGGTCGCAAAATAATAATGAAATTTCATCCATTCGAAACACATGATAATGAATTTTTAAACTTGCTTTCATATTGTTCAGATTCATCACCACAGCAAGAGAGATAATCAGCTCGCACATTTGGAAAAGCAGTTTAAACACAGGTGGGAATAGACAACTAGCATGGACATTGGCCGAGCTTTCTCAGAGAGTCCAAAGAGACATCTTCCACATCGGAAAGAATATCTTCCACATCGGAAAGAATTATGTCTGGCAACGCAATAGATTGACCATCTTGACCAGTGGGTAGTAAGCAAAGATGTGAAATGAAGGTAGAAAACAAGAAAAAATATTTTTTAAAATACTTTTATAAAAGGGTATCTAAGGGGAATAAATCCGCATTTACAAATATATATCTTAATAATTGAGAAGTTATTTTCCTTCTTCGATATCAAACAAAATAATTGATTACCTATAATTAATTGGCTAATTGTCTGATTTTTAATCGATTCATGTTCTGATAAGTATAATAAATACTTGTTTAAATCTTAATCTCAGAATGTACAATTATCTAAGGGGACAAAACTCTAAATATGTTGCTGTCTTTGAATACTGTTTGTATAAAAAAAAATAATTACCAGTAATTAATTGACTAATTGTTTTTTTTTATTGATTTATGTATTGTCTTGCCTGTGAATAATTGTGAAAAGTTTTTAACTTGATCCGAGAATGGGTGTGGAAGAAACAACGTGCACAAACTTTCTACTAGACAGACAGACAGACAGACAGTGAGTTGATATAAGCATTGTAAAAATCTGTTCACTTCTTCCAAATACAGTGAAGACTAACGTGGAATAGACAAAGAAATTTCCATCTAGAGTCAAGATCACAAGACCTAAAAGTGGCACAACAATCACAAGTGTTGCAATACACAACGTGCCGTAAACAAAAATGTCTGCGTAATTAGGTGAAGGTGTGTTTTATTTTTCACTGTTAATTTTCAAAAGTGTGTGGGTCAACCCGTCCAAATGAAATGTGCTTTTAAAAAAAAGGTCAACTATCTGTATAATTCGTTGCAACGATCTATTTTCAAAGAGGCTATTGGACACCGCAGGAGGGAAAGGTAAGTTTTTATATTGATTCATCAGCAGAATTCGCTGTTGCAGTACACAGCCTTCTTGTAGTAAAAAAATTTTGGAGGGGGGATTTGAGTGAGGATTTCGCAAAGTAAATATTATTTTTGATTTTCAGTTCCGTAATAATCTTGTCTGTGTCTTTATTTTCTTTTTAAGGAACTGCGTCCGCTCTTTTTCACATCGCCCAAGAAAATTGTTTTGTTGCCTGATGTAACATAACCTTAGTATCTGGCTGATGTAAGATAACCTTAGTATCTGGCTGATGTAAGATAACCTTAGTATCTGGCTGATGTAAGATAACCTTAGTATCTGGCTGATGTAAGATAACTGTAGTGTCTGGTTGAAGTAGTAGTGTATGTAGGCGTAGCAAAGGAATGTTTATATATAAAACACATTAAAATAAAAGCTCAAAAACCTATTCAAAACTTTATGTCCGCGGTGTCTACAGTTATCATGAACCACACGATGTTCTTAGATTGATACTTCTACTTTAAGCACACTTTAACTTGTCACTGTTTAAGTCTCTACATCATCATCCTGTCATCCAAATGTGAAGTGTGTTTTTAAAGAAATGAAGAAAGGGAGCATTAATTGGTATGATGATGAAGAAAGGGAGCATTAATTGTTAGTCTTGTGGAATGATGTGAGGTAAACGGCACTGTTGTAAGCTGTAAGTGCGCTAAACGACTCTAGGATACCAGAGTGTAAAGACGTGTTTTTATTGTAAGTTAGATTTGTTTACAATATCAGTTCATTTCATTTCATCTCAAGTTACATTTGTGTATATTCTAATAAAAGTTACATTTAGTTTTGTTCATAAAGTAGTTATTCAAGTTATTTCAAGTTTTATAAGTTAAACTATAACACGCATACAGGCTCATACAGCGGTTTAGTTTTCTGCCAGTGGTTCAGTGCTATAAGTCAACAATCGTAATTAACAACCCTACAGCTTAAAAAAAATCAGTTATGTTAAAATGTAAAGACCATGAATTGATACTAATTCATCAATCCAGATAATGCCATAGACACACTTCATAATATAGGTATTTTTTTAGAGATCCCTGTCAAGTTTGGGTTGCATACACTAATGACTTCGCCTCCAGTCCTGAGAATTACACAAGGGAGGGGGGGACGTCTTCTAGAAACACAAAAAAAATCTGCTACTAACGCTAGATTTGCTAGAATGCGAAGAGTTCTCCTATGTCATCTTGTGCTCGGAGAGAGAAGAAAAGAGAGGGGAAAAAATGCATTTCTTTCAGCCACCAGAAATTATTTTGATTAACTGCGCATGTACACAGTTGCGGACGTATTCTTATTATTGGATGGGAAAATAATTTGTCTTTATTTTTTTCTTTGGCAATAGAGGAGAATTCTTTCCTCATTGTAAAAACAAAATAAAAGGGGGGGGGTGGAATGGGGGATGCAGGTGGTGGTAAAAACTGGGTGGAATATAAGAACATGAATAATAAGGATTTGGTGGATAGTTTCTTTGTTGTTTTATCATAGTTGCAATCTGAGACACACTTCATAATATAAGTTTTTTTTAGAGATCCCTGTCTAGTTTGAGTTGCATACACTAATGACATCGCCTCCAGTCCTGAGAAATACACAAGGACCAGCTACTGTAGCCTCATAAGTATAAAAAAAAAAGACAACGTGAAAGCCTCTTAAATTTGCACTACATCTCCAACATGTTTAAAGTTGATTTTTAAAAAAATGAAGATGTGTTATAAATAGAAGATGAAGTACCCTGTGAAGAACAGTAACTCTTTAAGTGCTGGAGAAGTTACACTTCTCGCTGATTAGTTATTTATGACATCAATACTCTGACTTGACTTTCATTTCAAGATGCCAGTTATTTGTAAGAGCTTCTTGGTGGTAAAATGTCTTCGAATTTTTTCTTCTTAAATAAATTCTTCGTCAGGATAGGGACCGCCGCCGTAACTACTTGGGCAACAGACAATTGGGTACATGTGGGCCTCAGACAACTGGGTACATGTGGGCCTCAGACAATTGGGTACATGTGGGCCTCAGACAACTGGGTACATGTGGGCCTCAGACAATTGGGTACATGTGGGCCTCAGACAATTGGGTACATGTGGGCCTCAGACAATTGGGTACATGTGGGCCTCAGACAACTGGGTACATGTGGGCCTCAGACCATTGGGTACATGTGGGCCTCAGACAACTGGGTACATGTGGGCCTCAGACAATTGGGTACATGTGGGCCTCAGACAACTGGGTACATGTGGGCCTCAGACAATTGGGTACATGTGGGCCTCAGACAATTGGGTACATGTGGGCCTCAGACAACTGGGTACATGTGGGCCTCAGACAATTGGGTACATGTGGGCCTCAGACAACTGGGTACATGTGGGCCTCAGACAA